>LPNX011129229.1:76184-177635 GCA_001517045.1 Pseudotsuga menziesii | reverse complement strand
TTGTGCTTTTATTTTGCAATTGGCATTGCCTACAAATCATGAGGAATCTCCACAAGACTAGCATTTAGCCTATACTCATATGAATCAAAATAAAAAGTTTCACGATAAATTTTTGTAATAATTGCTCTGCTGCCACTGGATGAAAAGAACAGATGTCATCTCACGATGCAGTGTTCATCAACATGCATAAAACTCCACACATCAAAACAATATTTTTTCCTGCTTGCCTAGAAAATGTTTCTTCTATGAAATTCTTTATCATAATTAATTTTTTTCCTTCTATATGGTGGCGATCAGTATATTAATTATTCAGTTATGCCAGACCAGATTCACAGTGCCATAAGTGAAATAAAGTGTCCAAGAAACATTGATGTTGTTTCTTTTAGGTGCCTTGTCACAATCTTTCACAATTTGCTAATATACATGACAATAACTATGCTTGAAATATGCCTTCTCAGAGTCTAGTTTTGGGAAGTTTTGTCTCAAAAGTTCAGGGAAATAGCTTCTGGTAATCGCTTTTTCCAAGTCAAGAAATCCTAGCACAGGCTGTTGAATCCATTCTCCTTGTAACTAATTTAGTAACTATTTATAATTTAAGTAAATACACAACGTCTTACACTTTTCAAGACTGTTCTAGAATTTATTTCCTGGTCTATAGAACCATTTAAATTTTGAATGCAATGCTTTATTTATGATCTAGCATAGTGTTTCTTGATATCAGGTCAAAGTAGCTGTCCAGTACATGCAGCGTGTCATCCAGAAGAAAGCCACTTTTGATATAATGGACCTCAATGCTACGCATGTTTGTCCATTTGAGAAATTTGTTCTGTACTATACGAACTTCTAAGTTCTTTTTTGGTATTGTGATCATTAATCATTTGAGCTCAAGAGTAATTTACATTGCCTTCACAATTCTTTTATTGAAAATAGTTAATTTCTCTGGGCCATATTTTATTATAAGTATATTGTTTGTAGTATGTACAGATCTTTGTATTCTACTTTGTTAATGTAGATTGTTGTTAGGCATTAATGTTCAAAAAGTCTTTAATGAAATGAAATTGGATCTGAGCTGTAATAAAAATAATAAATGTCTACCATACAACTAAGCTATCTTTTCAAATTCTAGTGATGAGCATTGGATCTTGTTTCAGGTGAAGTTTCTATTGACAATCAGATTATGTATTACAGATTGCCCCAAAAACCTTCATTCTAGCACTGTTTGGACATGCAACTGAGGATGTATTCATCCAGCCACATCATTCTGACATCATTTTCAAATTATACGCGGTATTTCAGTATCATTTTTTATCAAACTAATTGTCTTATGTCTTTAAAGCAAGATTAATATGCATTTAACAAATAATTTTTCTTATATAGCTAATGATGGATGTTCCATATAGGGGGATAAGAATATTATAAAGTTTGAGGGTGATCATAACTCTAGACGTCCCCAGTTCTACTACGACTTAGTTTCTATTTTCTTCTACAATGTCTTGCATCCTCCACAATTGTTAGCTGTGGGCACTACTGCAATTGATAAATATTTCGATCTTGGAGCTTTACAGATGGGCCATGATTTGGATGAGGTAATTTGTTCAAGTTTTCCATTCTTTCATTCTTCCCTTCCACTCATTCCCAATGGAAGAGGAAAAAGAGCTGGAGAGAGCTGGAGACAACAAATATGGGTTTCATTTAGAAGAGAATCATAAATTTATTATTTTCATCTAAACTTAAAATGGGTGATAGGAATTTTTATGACAACAATAATAACTGAAGGGGTCAGTATTGTGTATCTAAAACTTCTGCCCTTTATAATATTTATTACAAGAAATATGTCGTGTATGGAAACAGAGAAGAAACTCCATAGAGGGGTCTAGGAAATATTTCCCATGTGTAATTGTATTGGAAACATCTCAGAACCCTTTCCCAGTAAATTTTTGTGTATTCATACTGTGTTCATTGTGAATTGCTTTTTTGATGTTTTATGTGACTGCATTGTTTCCCCATTTCTTGAAAATTGAAAGTGCATTTTCCAAAATATGTATTGTTTACTAAATGCCCTACCATTTATGAAGCCTGTACTCGTTTCTCCACTCAATGTAGCATAGTGTTAGAATGAGAATAAAATAAAGGTCTGGAATTGATAGGTTCAGAATTTGAGGATTTTAAGCAGAATATAATTCATGAATATTCCTAAATAAGGAGGGGTATTCTTAAGACAAACTAAAGGCATGGTTGACTTGTTATATATTTCTTCTGAGATTTTGGTGAATTTTGCAGAGTTTGTTGTATGAGATTATCACTGGGCTTCGTATGGTGGAGCCTGGTTCAGCTAGATCATCTTTAGCACCTTGCATAACTAACGGTAATTCAAAGAATTTATCTGATTTATGCTCTTTGCAGGCATGCTTCTTTAAAGTTTTTGTCCATACCATTTCTTACAGTACACATAACAAAGTAGAGGGTATATCCATCCTAGCATTATTTTCTCAACATCGAGTCATATATTCTATGTATTTATATATAGCTAATGCCTTGCAGGATCAAGCAAGCCTCTAGAAAATAAAGTGCTTCAGCAGTCTGAGTCTTCTTCGCAGACAGAAAAGATGATGACTGTAAGATGCTGAGGTTTTGGATGAACTTCAAAAATTCTTTTCTTTTGTTCTTGATATTGGGGCTTCTTGAAATTACTTTTTCAGGTCTCAGAAGGTACTGTAGAGAAAGATGACATTATAATTGAGCTAACAAGGGAAGAGATGGAGTCATCTTTGGGACATGTCAGTATTATGAAATGAATGTAGTATTCTGAATTTTTCTGCTTTTAAAGTAGTCGTCTGAAAATGAAATTAATCTTCAGTTCCTGGATCTCACAGAAATGCAGCAAGCTTTTAAACTGCCAGTCAATTGAATGGAATGATATATTTCATCCATTTTATGATGCTCATGGGGCTCAACATCAATGTATCACTATTTACTTGTTCCTTGTAGCAAATTTTTCTGGGCTTGTACTTATTGTTTCCTAATAAATTAAAACTAAGCCTAGTCCTAGCTATATCAACAACACTTATATATATTTTTTCCTTAGAAGTAACTCATCGGGAAACCTCGGGCACTTTATTCCTATGATGGTAACCTAGAGTAAAGTGGGCAGTGTAGATTTAGTGCACTTGATCCGGTGGGAATCAAACTAGGGACTTGCACAGCCTGTTGGATTACCGACAATGTCCTGGTAATAGTGGCACCAACCGATTGAGCTAACCATCAAGGCTTAAATATACACACACACACTCCATGGAAAATATTCTCATGGAAACCCTCCAAGCACTTCCTCACATTCCGTGAATGGCGCTTGGGGAAAATGCTGTCGGAGTACAGCATGTGTTCCTAATTAACTCAGTGGGACTCCACTGGACATGAACACATGACCTCTTAACAATCTGTGCCTTGAAACTGGTTGGTTCAAACCTATTGAGCTAACCCAAGGGATATATATATAATTTATTGATGCTTATATAAGTTCTATAAATAAAAGCTATATAACCTCTTTAAGCTTAAATCTCAGTATAAGGCTTTCAATAAATATAAGAAGATATTATATAATTGAATTGTATAATTGAATAAAGATGTATTGAAAGTTCAGTATATAGGAAAGATATCTGGAACTTTAAAATTCCATCTATGCCTCAAATTTGTGCTGTTGTGTGCAGACCTTTGGGCCATGCCTCCAGTGTGAATTCTATCACTCCTTTTGTGGGACTCGTCTGAAACAAATAGAATGTTGTATGCATTGCTTCTGCACAATATCTATCTATATCTGACATTCCTTGCAACACCTTCTCCATATCTATTACTTCATCTTTCACCATCAACTTTTTGTGGTGATTTAAAAAAAAAAACACTTACAGCTAGATACACTATAGAAGAAGTAAACCTGATAAGAATAGTCATGGTCAATTGGCCATAGTTAAATAGCGTTAAACAAGATTTAGCCTATGAGTCATCTTTCAGGCTGGGATATTGAAACGGTAATAATAAAACTTTCAGACAGTTTTTGTAATGGTTCGATTCCATTTCTCAGCTCATATAGTGTGAGACATAAAAATATAGGTAGTACCAGCTGTAACCACCTTGCCTTTCATTTTAGTGCTACCAACCACATGGAATGTGTACTAACCAGACCGACTCACCTATCTTAATGGCATTCATGGGCGTTCGAAAACACTTGCTAGATGGAGGGAGGAATGCTCAGTGGGTAGTAGGTGGCACTATTTCTATTGTTGGGAGGATAGGCAAATCCCGGACAAATACTAGTTATGAATGAAGACATCGTTCCTAGAAATTGATTTAGATGCTTACTTTCCTGAACTTATGACTACCTGCCTCACTTAGGAATCCCCAAACTTACAACGCGATGGATCAGATGGAAGGAATTTTACCTTAAATGCAAGAACGCGTTGGATCGGATGGAAGGAATTTTACCTTAAATGCAGGATCACAGAGATTTGGATAAATAAAAATGAGAGTTATAAAACCCGGTGGATGGGGATTATTCCTACGACCCACTCAACATGAGGGTTCACTTTTTAAAAACCGCATTTAATAAGCTTTTTCAAATTTACATGATTTAAAAAAAAAAACACTTACAACCGTCGCTTAACCGACGGCCTGTAAGTGATTTAAAAAAAAAAACACTTACAGCCGTCGGTTAAGCGACGGCCTGTAAGTGATTTAAAAAAAAAAAACACTTACAGCCGTCGGTTAAGCGACGACTTGTAAGTGATTTAAAAAAAAAAAACACTTACAGCCGTCGGTTAAGCGACGACTTGTAAGTGATTTAAAAAAAAAAAACACTTATATCCGTCGGTTAAGAGACGGCCTGTAAGTGATTTTTATAAAAAAAATCACTTATAGCCGTCCCTTAACCGACGCTTAACCAACGATTTACATTTAATCGACGGTAAACTTGTCTGTCGCTTAACCGACGGATTGGAAAGATGTCGGATAACCGACGAAAATCCACCGACGATTAAAAAAAATCATAGTGTCGTACATGCGACATGGAAGTGTAAAAAATCCAACAATACGGCCATCGGATTTTTGGTCGAAATGTAGTAGTGTACCATCATTGACAATTTCAATCCGAAACATAGCATAACCAATCGATGGTGGGGCCTTTGCCTTTAGCTCCGCACCATGATTATTTACAATATATACATCATATACATCTAATGCAACGGGGTCAAAACCAGGGTGTTACAATCCCCTCCCCCTTCAATAGCACTGTCCTCAATGCTTTACAAAATTGAACAAAATGCTACACTGGTATCGCCTCAATGTTTCGCAGAATTGAACAAAAATGGATGTGCCAATCGCATGGCATCCTCCAGCTCCCATGTAGCCTCTTCAGGTCCGTAGTGCTCCCATTGCACCTTTACCTACCCTATGGCTTGGTTCTAGAGCATTGTGACCTTCCTGTTGAGGATGCGTATTGGCTCGGTTCAGAACTCTCCCTCGGGTTCCACTTGAATCACATCCCAATTTATCACATGGTTAGGATCATGTACATATCTCTTAAGCAAAGAAACATGAAAAACATTATGATCTCTAGTGCTAGCAGGCAATGCAAGTCTATATGCAACTGGTCCTATCCTTTCAAGCACTTCAAACGACCCACAATATCTTGGTGACAGCTTGGCACAACTTCCAAGCTTCAAGGAACTCTTCCTTGCCCTCACTCTGACGTAAACATGATCCCCAACACTGAACTCCCTGTTCACCCTATGCTTATCTGCATAGCTTTTCTGTCTGTCCTACACCTTCTTCCGTAAAAAGCTTCATACAGACTCATCCCCAAGGATGCCTGCTATCCATTGTTATAAGCAAACTCTACCAAGTGCAAGTAATCTTCCCACTTGGTTGGTTTGTCCATCACGTACATGCGAAGCATATCTTCAAGCACCTGATTAAATCTCTCCGTCTGCCCATCTATCTAAGGATGGTATGCAGTGCTGAAGTTTAGCTTTGTACCCAAATCTACAAACAACCCCTTCCAAAAGTTGGAAGTGAACTTGACATCTCTATCAGAGACTATTGCCTTTGGAAATCCATGCAATTTGAAAATCTCTTTCATGAAGATCTTTGCAATGTCATCAGTCTTATGCGTAGACTTAACCGGTATAAAATGCACTGCCTTTGTCAACTTGTCCAGCACAACCATGATGGAATCATGTTGTCTCCAAGTCATCGGCAATCATGTAATGAAATCCATGGAAATAATTTCCCATTTCCATTCTGGAACTGGCAAAGGCTGCAACAAAATTGCAGGGTGTTGATGCTCAACCTTTACCTGTTGACATTTCATACACCTCGAAATGTACTCAGCCATATCCCTTTTCATTTCTGGCCAAAAGTACTACTTTCTAGCTGTAGCAAATGTCTTCTGATATCCTGGGTGACCAGAATATAGAGCTTGATGGATTTCATCCATAACAGCTCCTCAAACCTGCTACATTCAGAATATAAATTCTACCTTTATAAGTGAGAAGTCCATCTTCTTCCAATTTACATCCCTCATACCTCTTCTCAAGACTTTTCTGTTGCAATTTGACTTTTACTTGCTCATACAATTCATCTCCAGCACATGACTAACAATTTGCTGCCTCAAATTTGATTGGAAAATACTAAGAGATGCCACGTGCATTTCCTGCACCTTCCTACTGAGTGCATTAGCTACCTTATTCTCTTTCCCTTTTATGTGCTTGATTTCGAAATCAAACTCACATAAAAATTCCAGCCATCTCGCTTGTTTAGCATTCAGAGTAGGCTGATCAAAAAAATACTTTAGACCGCAATGGTCTGTTCTAAGCTCAAATCTCCTACCCATCAAGTAATGTCTCCACATCTTGAGGGCATGTACTATGGCTGCAAGCTCTAGATCATGAGTGGCATAGTTCTTCTCATGCTCCTTCAGCTTTCTTGACTCGTAACATATTACGTGGTTGTCTTGCATAAGGACTCCTCCAAGCCCTTGTCCTCATGCATCGGTACACACCACAAAATCCTTCTCTGGATCTGCAACTTTCAATACGGGTGCACTGGTGAGAAGATTCTTCAACCGTTGGAAAATTTCTTCACACCTCAATGTCCATTCAAACTTCATCCCCTTCTTTTGCAAAGAAGTGATGGCATGTGCAACTCTGGAGAATCCTTCAATGAATCTCCTGTAGTATCCTGCAAGTCCCATAAAAGATCTTACATTTGTCACATTTCTTGGAGTAGGCCAATTCATAATGGCTTCAATCTTTTCAGGGTCCACAGATATACCCTCCTCTGAGATAATGTGACCCAAATACTGAATTCTATCTCTATAGAAGTCACACTTGCTTAGTTTTGCATACAACTGGTGCTCCCCGAGCAATTTCAATGTCAATCTCAAATGCTCTTCATGCTCTTTCTCATTCTTAGAATAAACAAGAATGTCGTCAAGGAAAACAAGAACAAACTTGTCCAAATATTTGCTGAAGACACTATTCATAGGGCACATAAATGTAGCTGGTGCATTTGTGAGACCAAATGGTACCACTACAAACTCATAATGTCCATACCTTGTCCTGAAGGCTGTCTTATGAATTTATTCATCCTTGATTCTCACTTGATGGTAACCAGACCTCAAGTCGATTTTGGAAAATACCTTTTCTCCCCTCATTTGATCAAAGAGGTCATCAATCCTAGGCAAAGGATATTTATTCTTCACAGTAACCTTGTTCAACTGTCTATAATCAATACACAACTTGAGTGTACCATCTTTCTTCTTTACAAACAGAACTGGTGCTCCCCAAGGAGACACACTCCGCCGGATATACTTCTTTTTCGACAACTCTTGCAGTTGCATCTTTAGCTCTAGCATCTCCGGTGTACTCATCCTGTAGGGTGTCTTGGACACCGGTGCTACTCCTGGCACAAGTTCAATAGTGAAATCAATGTCCCGCTTTGGAGGAAGCCCTGGAATCTCATCAGGAAACACATCCCTGAATTCCTGTAACACCTGATAGTCCTCCAACCTAGGAGTTTCATCCCTTGTTGCCTCCAAAATATGGGCTGCATACAACTGGAAACCCTTCCTACAAAACTTCTTCAACTGCATTGCTGACAGCTGCCTTACTGAAATCACCTTTGGAATACCTTTCACAACTACTAGGTTCCCTTCTTGATTCATGCATTCAAAAGTCTTATTGTAGCAGTCAAACTTCACCCTATGAGATTATAACCAATCCATTCCAATGAGAACATCATAGGAACCAAGTGGTAGAACATTCAGATCTACACAAGAGACCAATCCATTCATGACCACTGGACATTTCTCTACCATTTTACTAACCTTTCTCTTAGTTCCAGTGGCTAGCTGAACTAACCAAGACTTCCTATGCTTTACTTTCTTAAAAGCACAAATCTACACTACTCTAGGAGTAATGTAACTGTGCGTAGAACCAGGGTCAATCAAAATAGAAACAGATTGCTCAACAATCTTACCTGCAACTTCAACCACAACTGACTGGTGATCTGCCTGGCAGTCCTCCAGTGTTGCATAAATCCTAGGGACTGCCCTTGCTACTTGACCCACTGTTTCTGCTTCTTGAATGTTATAAGCCGGTCTTGCACTCTCATTCTCGAGTGGACAATTTTTGCGCATGTGGGGTCCTCCACATTTCCAACATTGAAGTGGTCCTCTATTCTGTTCTGGATCCTTAGGCTTTTCTCCTATCACTCCAACTGGCTTACTCGGAGCTTGGGATGGCTGCTTCTGCTGATTCCTGAAGTTAGAAGGTTTGAAACCTTTCTTTCTTTGGTCAAACTTCTCATTCTTCTTGTCCTTCCATGCCTTATGGTAATCCGACTTACTTTTGCTTTGCTCATAGCAATACTTAGCCTTCCTTATTGCTTCTTCAAGAGTTCTAGGTTCATAAAACTCAATTCTATCTTTGTAATACTGAGGTAATCCACTCAGAAAATGCTGGACCTTCACTTTTTCATCTCTGATGTACAGGACATACCTCAATAGCTCCAAAAACTTATTTGCATACTCTTCCATGGTCCGCTATCCCAATCTCAGCTCATGGAACTCCTTAATATTGTCATCATAGTACACGTCAGAGATGTATTTCTGCTTGAAATACTTCTTGAACTGTTTCCACTTAAGTCTCCTTTCATTGATCCTCTTTACTTGCTTGAAGTGTTCCCACCAAATGGATGCCCTTCCATTCAGATTGAATATGGCAACTCTTGCCTTCATGTTTCCTGAATAATCATGCACTTGAAAGTACTTCTTTATCCCAAGAAGCCAAGCTTCAGCCTCTTGTCCAGTCTTTACCTCACCATCAAATGAAGGAGGTTTAGCTTTCTTAAATTTGTCCCGAGAGCGATCCCTATGGTGTCTCTTTCTTTTTCTTTTATGAGAAGAAAAACTTAATCCTCCGTGGATTCTTCAGAATCAGATGATCCACTAGAATTCCTTCTCCTTCTCCTAGTGCTGCTCTTACTACCTTCTGGCCTTGATGTACCTCATCCAGAGTCTATCTTTCTTTGCAAGTCTGTCAAACTCTGCAACATTGTAGCATTCGACTACTTCTTCTCTTCTTGGGCTTTAATGAAGCTTCTCATGGTGGTTGCAACCTCGGACGGTGTCCCCTGGAATCTCCTTCCATTAGACTCTATGTCATCATTTCCATTACGGACATTTTCTCCCATGGCATCTTCTGCTCGCTCGTAAGAATCCCGAGCATCATACCCATCATGGGTTCTCATGACTGAACCACCTCTAGCTTTACCACACTGTTCCTTCTGGAGTACTGCTCTTGGAAGTTATCTAAAGTTCTGCAAATGTGTTCGTAGCAAACTGTTAGATGCACAATATTGATATAAATCAAAATTACTTACCTTTTCTTCTGGAAATTCATAAAACAACAATTATGCAAAAACACTGATTTTTTTTTTCTATTTCATATTCAGCTTTGTGACCATGGACAGTTCGCTGAAATTTGCTAAAACAATTAGAATTTGCTGAGAAAATTTCCACTTCGAAAAACCCAAAGTTTCCTTCTCTTCATCGGGTCTCTTCCGCACAAATTTTTCGGCGTTTCGGCGGGCAAATCAGCAAACTTCCGATCTGCATTAGCGACACGAAGGACTATTCACCTATTCCTTCCGCTGTATTAGATCCACATCCAACTCTCTGAACCTAATCCATGATGAGACCAGCCTATGCGTTGCATCGACAGTCGGGTGTCTTGTGCATCGGGTGGCTAGTCGTCTCGCTTCCACAACGGCGGCCCATAAACCTTCTATGTCTTCCGCGGCCACAAGCCTATCTCGGAAGGACTAACCCTCTGCACATCAACGATCCAAGTCACTATACTTTCTGTCATTGTAGCGATCCAAACGTCAACTTACCTCCTCTGTGTCGGCGATCGGCTACGTTATTGCGTCGGACGATTGGTCTTCTAGGCAGCCGCAATGACGGACTCTCCATATTCGATCTTCTTCTGATCGGTGGCCAAATCTACTAAGGCATAACCTGATCGTCATCGACAATCTCTTCTCATTGGAAGGCTAGTGCTCTAGGCTTCCGAAATGGCGGGCGTACGAACCACTAACTTTCGCCGATCCAAACAGCTAACCGTCGCCGATCACCGATGGCCTCAACACGTAGACAATTTTTTGAAATTTTTTCTCTTATTTTGTCGGCGAAAACTTTGAAAATTTTTCTCTTCTTCTGTCGGCGAAAACTTTCCCTATCTTCCGCTGACTCTATCGGCTCCATAATCCACTAACACCTCGGCATTAGCGAGTGGAAGACTAAAGCATCGACGGGTTAGTTCGATCAACAACCGCAACAATGGCTCATCATCTTCGATCCTTTCCCAATCGGCGATCCAATCCGCTAATGCTTTTCGATCGACGAACTGATTTTGACCGGCGTCGGCAGTCGAAGCTTCTCCCTGTCGAAAGACTAGCGCTCTAGGCTTGCGCAACGATGGCGCGCAATCGGCTAAGTATTGGCGATCCATCTTTCTAGGTGTTCCGATGTACCGACTGCCATAACACTCAAAAAATTTCCACACTTTTTCTTCCAACTGTCCTCTGTCGGGTGTGTTTCCGCCTAGCTCTCCGTTGCATCGGAAGTTCGTCCCACTAAGTTTTTCGATGGACCGATAGTTCAGACACTTAGACAAATTTTGTGAATTTTCCAGTCATTCACTGATTTCTCCTGGGCAGAAGGCAACATGCCTCTGCTAACTGGTTCTTCATGGCCCATAGAGGCCCATGATGCAACCTGCAAGCTTTGATACCACACTGTAGCATCCCCGACCCTCCGACCGGCGAAGAGGACGCTACCATGGTCTTAACCATCCGGGAAACCAGCCCCATGAACATGTGCATTCATAAAATACTGAAACAAAATGCATTGAAGTAGAATATACACAGATACATAATTATTTATCATACACAGGGGAAGCAACATACATTCACACAAGAATTCAACATGTTCATCATATTCATTAACAGTAATACGATTGCAGAGTAAAATAGACAAGGTTACTTATCTCATCAAGAACTCGTTCCGCAACTAGCTATGTCGTTGGAATGTTCCACCCAACCATAGGCTAGCATGCTCCTAAATCTCTCATCAATGCTGCCACCATCGAGCTGGGCATGATTCCCCAAGGAATAAGGAACAAGCAGGCTTACACATAGCCAAGGATACACAAACACAGCCAAGCCAACACAGTTGGGTTTATCAGGCCATCCAGGAGTTGGGAAAGGCTAAATGCTAAGCTGGTGAGCCCATTACAGAGCTAGGAACACCTACACCAGAACTAGCCTGACTTCTAAGACACCCACACATACCCAACACAAGGAATCAGTCCCTTCTCTGCTACATAGTCCCTCAGGCCTTGGCTTCCCTTCCATTGTTATTCAGGGGTTGTGGAGAAGAAAGCCATCCCTCTAGCTCTGTCTGTGTGGTTTCCAAACACACCAGGTTTATCAAGCAAACCAAGCCCCCATCCCTGCTCCCAACATAGTCCGAAGACCAACCATTGCATACACGCAGTCACACAAGCGATTCACAGCTTGGTTAAGGAAGACAACTCCCGAGTCATTCTTGGCCCTATCATGGCCAAAAAAACTCCAAAACAACCTATACCAGTCCCAAAATGTATCAGCAAACACAGTTCACAATGTGGGGAAAACAACAGTCCGTCCTGGACAGCGAAGCCACCGGGGAAAACTTACACAGACCACACTGGGGAAGAAAAATACAGACTCCCAACCTGTGCGTGAGGGAAAATTTACATTAGACCTTTGAAATTCGGATGGAAAACATGCTAGATACCACTCTGTGTAAACGTGAATGACATCCGAAATGGCTCCCAAAACAATCTACAACAGCCCCCAAAATGTAAAGAAGACCACAGCAAACACAACGTAAGGGCGACCACAACAAACCCACGAATCAGTTTGTAAGGAAAGTATACACCCACACCATCCGCAAAATCCGTAGAGGAAAACTGTGTGAGTAAAACCAGGAAAATCCTGTGCGTGAGAATGAGCAAGACTCCCGCCCCTGCGTGAGGATGAACTTTGCCTATGCACGAGGATGAGCCGACAATGGGGAGAATGGCATAGTGGAGGGAATGGAGAGTTCGCTGGAGTGATGGTGGTGGTTGTTTTTCCTTTCCAACGTGAGAGTCAACCTGCTGGTGGAGTGTGCGTGTGGGCAAGGACTGACAGTCCTGCCACACTCCATTCCCAACCATAACTGCCCTAACTAACAGCATAAATTTTAATGGTGGTGGTTGGATGAGACAAGGGAGGATGAGCAATCAAACAGGGTGGTGACACATGGATTTTCCCCCATAGCCCCAAGGTTTGACAATCCCCCCCCCCCTTATCCTTGTAAAATCATGCCCCTTTTCATTATGGTTGCAGTGAGCATAGCTGGTTGGGTTCATTTAATTAAAGATGTATATTTACATGATGAAAAAAATTAATATGTATGTCGCATGCCCCGATATACCATCGGTGACAATTTCAATCCGAAACATAGCTTAACCAATCGATGGTGGGGCCTTGGCCTTTAGCTCCGCACCATGATTATTTACAATATATACATCATATACATCTAATGCAACGGGGTCAAAACTGGGGTGTTACATTTAGTAGTAAATTGTATATTTTTTATTTAATATTCGGCTACGTATCTATATGTATGATTTTTTTAATCCAAAATAAATTTCCCGAATAATATACTTAGTATACTTAGGTGTACTATTTGAATCCTTAGAAAAAACCTTGCTTGTAAAAAATATCCAACCTAATCAGTTGAATTTATTCATTACAACTAGTTGTATGCTACTAAGTTCAAACTTTCAGTATAAGATCAATTTTCTCCTCTTTATGTATGATTCATAGTAGGGAAATTTTTTAGAAACACACACCTCGACATATTCTTTCAGGTTCTTTTCGAGACGCCTTATAATCAAGGGTTTGTTAGTGACCCACATTAGGTCTAACGTTATTATGTGATCAAAGAGTAAACTTTATCAATGGATTTATGAATATAGCTAGAAGCCTATAGGCTACATGTAATGATATTTTAGTCATCAAATCAAAAGTATAATTTCATTTGAGGAATGCCATTCTCATTGGAAATAGGTCTCCTTTGTTGAATATGTAGGAGCCTAGTAAGCTAGTGCATATACCATTTTTCTATTTGCCTAACAACTTAGATATAATTTATGTTCTGAATACCAAAATGCATTTTCAAAGAAAATATAAAATAAACATATTTTTCTATTTGCTTAACAACTTAAATATAATTTATGTTCTGAATACCAAGATGCATGTTCAAAGAAAATATAAAATAAACATTGTAGATTTTAAATGGTGAAAATGCTTCAGTCATGATATAAAGTGAAAGGAATTACAAAAATCTTTCCTCAAACCATCAAATATGTAAACATAACAATAATAATTATGAAAAATACTGTGAATCCATAGATCATAACCAAATCCATATATTAAGCTTAATACTATATGTTTCTAAAATAAACATGATAAAAGTTGAACAAAAGTTTTTACACTCAACAAAGGTCTTTACCTTTAATCCGAACCTTATGGATCAATAGAAGTTAGATGAAACCAATCAAAATACTACAAAGGGAACAAACCATAGTCAAGCATCAAATGAGAACTATAATCATTTAAAAGGACTAACACAATATTTAACAAAAAAAAAGAAACTTCCAAACTTGAAAAAATCATGGTATTTTTAATGATTCAAATATTTGACTTATGTGTATTATTATAGGCGACTATTTGGATTGAAAAATTATTATAGGCGACTATTTCAATGAGATTCATCTTGCTTTCTTGGACCTTCTTTCTTGAAATCACCAAGCCTGGAATCATTTTCTAAAACATCAAGCTTGGACTCCTTTTGTAAGGAAACTAAGCCTAGATATCCATTGTATGTGCAAACTTACTGTGATCATACTTTTGGCCTAATTATATGAATTTTAAAATAGTTGGTCTCTTACACCTTTTTCTTAAGAACATTTATTGTGATCTTATTTTCTCTCTTTACAATTAAATTATCCAAACTATATCACATTTTTATTTAGTTACCTATGATTTAAATTAAATAACAAGGGATCTGTATATTTACAGACAATATATTTTCTGCAAAATGAAATAATTTCTAAAATCATTATGAAAACAATCAAACCTATAATGTGCAGGAAAATAAAAATATTATGAATCCAGTGATTGATATTTCAAAGAATGCTAAGGATGTTGGTTTTAGATTAGAGAATATTAGAGATCTGTGCGTAATCTTTGAAAGAAATAAAACAACGATGTTTGTGCATGAGGAATCACATCAGACAAAAAGAAAAACACTTCAAAATTATTATAATTTGTATTTCATACATGTAATATTCTGGCATCACATCTATTGTGCAAATGGCAAGACAAGACAAATTGCTAAATTGTTATGTAAAGAGTTTGATCAGAAGAATGGAAATTTTTAAGCCCTAAGGGTTAGCTCAATTGGTAAGACATGCGCACATTCTCTCGGTTTGGGGGGAGGTCACGGGTTCGAGCCTTGAGTCCTTTGGGGTTAGGCCTTCTGCTAGGATGGCTGGCGGTTTACCACCTCTACCATCCACGAATGTGGGAAAGTATTGCTGGATTTCCCGTAGATCTTTCCATCTGAAAAAAAATTGAAAATCTTTAAACATATCAATTCTGTTTGAGTCCACTAAGTTTTTATACAAGACTCTATTGAATTCCGCTATTTTCATTAAAAATTACATACAAAGCAAAAAGTGATCATTTTTCAACTTGTTCCTGTATATGATATTATTGGATCGAATTTAAATAATGTAGGTAATAACTATGCAACATTTGCCAAGAGGGAGGGTTGTTCACCATGTTTATGGACTTGGGCTGCAAAAAGGGTTTCCTCACGAGGATTCGACACCCTTCGAGCCCTAAGAGGAGAGATGAAACATCATTTTTTATATCTTTTATTAAATTTTTTTAAATTTTATCTTTTATAATTTAAAAAAAAAATAGTAATTGGCTACTTAGTGTTGAATTGTTCCATGTAACACCCGTCGAGCCGTCGAGAGGAAGCATTGTATTCTTTATTCCAAATGCTTTTATAATTTTTTGTTTTGTTTTTCACATTCTTAAATAAATTGATTCACGATAAATATATATTCAAATTATTCACCTATAATTATTGTAACAATATTTGATTTTTATTATATTGGTTTTAAAAATTATATATAAGTAAACTTATAACCAAAAAAAAAACTAATAAACATCTATTTAAGTTAATTGATACTTTTCAAAAAATAAACTATGTTTTAATCATATGTATTTTAAATTAAAATTAATCTTCCCTATAATCCAAAAAAACAAAACCATTAAACATTTATTTTTAACAAGTTAATTAATACTTTTGAAAGGTTATTTACTATATTTTAATCATATGTATTTTAAATTAAAATTAATCTCAGTGAACAAAATGCCAGCATATTTTGATATTTATCACAATATATTTTATTTGTGAAGCCATATGCAACTCAAGTCCTATTAAATTAAAAAAAATCATTTTCTTGTATATACCAATCATTTTCATGTATGTATTTTTATTAGAATTTATATATGCTAAAACTTATATATATATATGGCTGAACATATTCTCTCACTTAAGAATTTTAAGTTTCATGACCAAAAGATTTACATCATAATTTCTTTTTCCTTCCATTTAAAAGTCATAAAGTATTTTCATAATCGTAATTTTATTTTTATCTTTTTGCATAATTGATTCTAATTTGTTTTCTTATCTGTGTTAAGACAGGACTTCTCGCCTGTTCGACAATAAAATCCGACTATGACAAATCCAAAGTTATAGCCTTATGACAAGGTGATATGTCAACGGTAAGAACAAATCGTTTCTTTTGTTTTTATTAGGATTAAATCCTAAATCTAGGACCCTAGTCCTATGCTAAAAATGCTAGACATAAGGATCCAGATTGAGGAAGGTATTAAGAATTATAATGGTGAGTTTTTTTTTGGTTTGTTATTGCCCTATGTTTATAAGATAAAGTGTTTTAACAAAGGAAAGGGCGTACATGCCTTGCAAGCTTTACATTGTCTAAGACATACTTGATAAGGCATATCCTAAGTTGTATCACCTTATACTATGTGACCCAAGGGAGGCAAAAGGGTTTAAGTGTTACGTCTGAAAATGGATGGCAACTATGAAGAAAAGATGGGTTTGATGAAGTCTTAATTTTGTCTTTAGCTATGGCTTGCGAGATGACATCGAAACCAGTTCAATTTAATACTGGAGCGGGTTTTAAATGCTCTTGTGGAAAGGGAGGGTGGGTCCTAGCCTTACAACTGTACTCCATGCAATCCACAACATTGAAAGCTCTTAGGGTTTTATGTTGAGATAATTATTCCGTCGTGGTGATTTTTGCTTTTATTCTTTGTGGTGTTTATTCGATGGTTTCATTATTGCAACATGGATGTGTTTTGTTTGTTTTTGGTATGCTTCTAGGAATGACTGCTAGAGCTCTGCATCGTTGAATAACAACTTACGTTGTGCTATTTTATAAAACAGTCAGTCTAGCCAAATGTTTTCTCTGCGCAATCTTAACTATCTCTGTTTTCAAGTTTGGTAAGATGAAGAGCTCCTGGCTTGCCTGCCTTCGACTATTGAAAGAGGGAGTTTCCTAAACTGATGTTGGTAGAAAAAAGAAGAGGTGAAGAATTGGTTTAATTCTTTAAAACTCTTTTCTAAAAAAAATATTCATTGGTAACAAAGGAAGAATGACTATGTCACTTCTAATTTGTGCAAGGAAGAGGAAGGAATGTTGAGCGTGGAGGATAAAACCCTCGACTCTTACAACATCTTGCTGAAGGTAATATTTCTGCCCAAGTTTGTGTTTAACCAAAATTTAAAATCGATTTTCGAAAGCAATACTAAATCTCTGATTGATAGGTGAGGTCAGAGGACCAAGGAGGTGACTACTCAATCAATTGAATGAGTTGAGCAACCTCAAGCCTTGCCATTAAGGCCAAACATTAAATTTCAGGGTAAACATCTCGTTTCTTTATTTTAAAGAACATGTTTTGGGGTTTTAAGGTTTTTCACCATTAATAGAAGAAACAGTTTCTTTTGCAAGGTTGGAAATTAGTTCACTGTAGCCCGCTAGTCTTTATAACTCTAAATGAGATTGACATTGTATGTCAATGGCCATGCTTGCGAAACATGAGTTCACTTCCTCTTATGACTCCGTTACTCTATTTCTGAGGTGAGAACAAAAACTTAATCCTATTCTTTTTAGTTTTTGAAAGTCATGTTAAAACTACCTCTGATTACTAACATTTACTGACTTGTTTGCATATACCGAAATGGCATGGCTCCTTCGTTTGAGATTCTACTACAAGGTATGCTACACTTCTTTATTATGAATCGGTTGGCTGCGATCCAAGTTCTCTCTTCTTCGTTTATGGAAGAAAGAGGGCTTTTGATATTAAGGAATTGTTAAGATAAGTTACAGGATTAAACTGCATTTGGTTGAATCTAGAAGAGGGACTTTGTGATTGGATGCCCATTGTTTATTTTTAGAATAGATTAATATGTCATCGAGAAAGATGACTACAAATATATATAAGTATTTACTTAAGATATCGTTCATTAAACACATAAAGGATGTTGGGGCAATTGTTAATCCAAAGAACATTACGACAAAATCATAATGATTGTATCTAGTTCTAAAAGCAATCTTAAAGATATCCTCGTCCTTAATCCGTACTTGATGGTATTCGGATCTCAAGTCTATTTTTGAAAATATTGTTGCCCCTCAAAACTGATCAAATAGATCATCAATATGAGGGAGAGGATATCGATTTTTATTTGTCATTTTATTTAGTTGTCTATAATCTATAGATAACCATAAAGTGCCATCTTTTTTCTTTACAAACAAAATCGGTGCTCCCCAAGGGGAAACATTGGGTCGAATGGATTTTTTATCAATTAATTCCGGTCTTTGTGATTTTAATTCAGTAAGTTTTATTATATTCATCCAACACAGATCCTTCAATGATGGTATTGCCCCTGGTACCAAATCAATTGTAAAATCTTGTTGTAGCTGCAACAAACTTCCCAAAATTCCAAAAAAATTTAGGACCCTCCTTTTGCTTGAATTAGTTTGATTGTCTTCTTGGATTTGGTTTGAGAACGTTTCAGAAAGACTTGCTTATGCTTGGATTGATCTACAGCTGTTTTTCAATTTTCTAAAATGATTAAGAATTTCAATGATTGATCAAAGCTTCATCATTTGCCTTTAATTGCGTTTGAAGCATGCTTGAATCGGAAGGTATTTTGTTTTGATCTTCCGCCGTTGCGGGTGAATCTTCGTTTTGGTCTTCCACCGTTGCGGAAGGAAATGCGTTTTCGTCTTTCGATCCTTCGGTCTTTCACATCGGCTGATTTTTGGGTTTAGATCGGAAAGACTTGTCATTTCTTTCCCCACCGTTGCGGATGGATTTTTAGTTTAACTTCGACTTTGCTCTCGATTCGGTTGGCGAAATCGGCTGGGTTTTGGTTTTGCATCGGAACCATTGTCACTTCTGCTTCCGCCGTTGCGGATAGATTTTCGGTTTGACTTCGATTAATTTTTTTCGATTTCTTTGTTTTCACGTCGGATTCTTTTTGGTTTCGCAACGGAGCAGTTGTGATTTCTTCTTCCATTTTTGTGGATGGTTTTCTGGTTTGACTTCGATTGTTTTTTCTGATTTCTTTGATTCTACGTCGGATGCTTTTGGTTTCACATCGAAAGTTTTTATGACTATTTCCTCCGCCGTTGCGGACATCACACTGTTAGCTCTCCCAATTACTTTTGGTTTCTGACTCCTGCTCACTGTTGCAGATAGATCTGTGGTTCGGTCTTTCGCTGTTGCGGAAAGAAATGGCCTTTCATCTTCCGATATTTTAGCCTTTCTCCGCCATGCATGTCTCCGCGGGTGGTTTGACGTTGTGGCCGTCCGTCATTGTGGAAGAAAGTTGGCTTTCAGTCTCCGATCCGAAGTGGTCCGCGATCCGATATGTATCCCCGCGGATGATTTTATGTTTTGGCCTTCCGTCGTTGTGGAGCAAAATAAGCTTTCAACCTCCGATTAGAAAACTCTCCGACGTCTGATTTTTAGTTTTTCCTGCCATGCATATTTCCACGGATGGATTAATGCTCTGGCCGTCCGCCGTTGCGGAAGGAAGTTGGATTTCAACTTCTGACCCAAAGGCGGTCCTCCATCCGATCTTTTACCTGCCGCTGAAGTTTGGCCGTGTGTATATAAATGGAGTCGAGTTGTTGGATTATTCTATTGTTGTTTTTCGATAGTCAAGCATTGTCATTGTCGCGCTGTCATGTTCTCAAGCTAGTGAAGGACCCCTCGGTTGGTGTACTTGCATCCAGGTGGCAATTGTGGAATCCTGATCATTGTCGACCTGCCATACTCACTGTATTGCCAGGTAGGCTCTTCGTTTTTCCCTTTCCGTTTGAACTGTTGGTGGTTTTCTATGATGGTTTGCTTCCCCGGCCGTCTTCCTCATCCCGTTCAATTAGATGCCTATAAAGGTGTAGTTTTATCCTTTTGACCATGGGGTGGGGCATTTTAACCCTGAAGCAGTATTTTGCCCACGGTTTTCCGTTTGCAACCTCGCGCGTAGTGGATGGGGGTTTGGTACAGATGGCCGTTACACCGTCTGCACCAAGCCACCCTGTGTGTAATGATAGGTTTGCAGGGGGAGGGTTTTTTGGTTTTCTATAGCATTTGGGGGTTGCCCTTTTACCCGCATCCTCGAATAGCCAGCATTTATCCGCACTGTTCCACGCGTAGTTATTTTTAAAACCCTAACCTGTGGAGGGGATACGTCACGACGTTCAGAAGTCGCAAGGTTAGTGGTGTTGTTAAAAGCTTCATTTGAGGGCTTGCGTAATTTTCCCCTATCTGTCCCGTGCAGTGTTTTGATAATGGCACCCGCAGAGAGCGGGAGTTTTCTTCGCGATAATGTAGATGTTTTTCCATCCGATTGCATTGTGAGAAATGTTTGGTGTCGGCAAACAGTGCTAGCTTGCATAATATTAATGCATATAACTCTTTTCAATCATGCTAGACATAGACTAATTCACTGAACAATGCGCATCATGTTTCAATAGCTCTGTTAGTAAGGTCATACACATATGTTAGCTTCGTTAACTAATTGCTGTCATGATACACATAAAAGAAGTAAAACGTTGCACATTGTCATATAAGTGTCTGCAACTAGAATGGCTTAATGTTACAATGTTATATATGGCAGGAATAATTCGAGCTCACAATGTCAAAGAGACAAAAGAAGAAGGCCCCTGTGGTCGAAGAAGAGCCAGAAGTAGAAGTGGTCACCAAGACAGAATACGTATATGAAGACACTAAATGCATTTATGGCGTGGAACCTAAATACCAGTGGGGGGAAATCTATAGACTGATTACCCGAAGAGAAGTTCCCGACATGGGATTAGAAGAAGAGTCCATATATGCAAACATTGAAATATCTTCCCTTATGAAAGTCGCCACCAGACCAGAGCTGTTCCCATGCTCTGAGGTAATTGGATGGATTTTGCCCCAGGTAGATGTAACCACAATGATTCTGGAAAATGTTGAGAGACAGGGATATGCTGCATTTAGCCCTGGATATGTGGCATTGGCTTATCACCTGCCAGAAGCCCAAGTATTCTTATCTGATGATTGGCTGAATAGCATTAGAATGGACCTGGTGGAGACTCTTAAGATAATGTTGTTGCAGGGAAAATATTACCAATATAGACCCACGGATCGATGGATGATTGGAAGAGATCTTGGAAACTGCATCTTACTTTGTGGACAGATCTCAGGACATCCTAGAGGTCCTGACTGCAAGAATGGCGAGGCTGGAAAATAATGAAGAAACTCCAGCAGAGATGCCATCAAAAGATAAACAAGCCCTCAAGAGGGCTTATAACTTAATAGAATTTGCTATTAACACCGCAGAGGATTTCAAGAAAGCAGTCAAGAAGACGAAAGGAGCCTGCACGGAATTCTTCCGAAGAGTCCTCATCACATACAACCGATGCCAGGTAGAGGCTGAGAAGAGGCTAGATGATTTCCCAGACCACGATTCATTTATGGAGATGTTGCAGAAAAGACATCAGGATGAAGAAGCAAGAATGCAGCACATTAAGGCCATTGATGACCAGATTCTGAGAAGCGAAGTAGGCCATTCAGCAGTTAGTGTGCAGATCCTGGAAGACCAACTTCAGTTAAGTGTAGCCAGAGTGGAAGCTATAAAGAACCAGGCCGAAAAATTTGAAATCAACATTCAATTTTTGGAACCCTGCGCATTTGAGGGCATTGCCTCTGATGCTGCGTCATGGAAGAAGTTTCTAGATGCTCAAGTGGGACCCTCCTCATAAAGGATCGGTCATTATTGTAATTTGTAATTATTTTTTATAAAACATTTAAGAAAAGCAGAACGTTTGGAAACGACGGGTTGGGAAGCCCAAAGGTCACTTTGGGCAACCCAACAGTCTCACCCTTTTTGTATAAAGATAGAAAGCTTAGAAGGGAAGAGGGACTTTTTCACAGTTAGATTGATGAAAACATATTGTAAGAAGAACTATTTCCTTTTGCAATAGATAATTACAGTTTGCCTGTTGGAGAAAGCTTGGTGGAATATTAAAATGTGTGCTATGGATTTGTTGAAGAGGAACTATTTCATTTTCAAATTTGTATCCATTAAATGTGAGACCGTTCTAACTCTATGAACCTATGTTCCTGTATGAATGTTCTCCGGTTTATTTTATGAAGATTTCCACCATGAGTAATGAATGTCATTCATAAACAATTGGCTATCTGGTTGTTGAAATATCTTTAATTGTTCATGCATTGTGGGAAGAGATATCAGCTAACTGTAGTTTCTCTCTATGTTGCATGCACACTTTACATTACTCATAATTAATTTTCAGTTTGCTCCCCGGGGATAGATAGATAGATAGATAGATAGTTAGTTCATTTCATTACTACATATGTGATATAGATGCATGCGAGCCTTAAGACGAGAGGTAAGAACCTGCGCATCACATTGTGATTGCTCCTGCATCCTCATCACCCTGCATGGTTAATTAGGTATATGCATCTCATACATTAAGTCAAAAAATACAAAAACTCGGTGGACCGGGCCGCAACCGGTGAAACCTTTGTTTTGTTACTTGACCTACGGTAGCCGGACCGTAAACCGGACAGATTCCCTATACCAAACAGTCAACGGGCTAGTTGGGAACGTTGATTGGGGAGAATCCCTTACTGTTGTCGCCTGATAATTTGCAGGCATCAACAAATCTATATCTTTTTTTGGAGGTAGTCCGGGAATCTCCTCCGAAAATATATATTTTAAGTATTTTAAGATTGGTATGTCTTCTACATTAAGTGGATTATTTTTCTCTTTATTGTCCATTACGTAAACTGCAAATAATTTGCAACTTTTATGAACTAATCTTTTCATTTGTAAAGCTGTAATTTTTGTTATGGTAACTTTCCTGGGAATCCCTTTTACAACAATAGTATTACCTTTATCATCCAAACATGAGAATGTTTTATCATAACAGTTTAAAATAACTCCATGTTTCTCTAAGTAATCCATTCCTATCAGTAATTCGTAATATCCTAGAGGTAAAATATTTAAATCAATATGTGTTTTAAAACCATTCATAATAAAATCACAATTCTTTACGACACTAGTTACTTTTCGCTTTGTGCATGTAGCAAGTTGACTTAACCATGACTTTTCAAATTTATCTTGTTGTAACCTGTATAGTTCTACAATTCTTGGCGATATATAACTTAAACTTGCACCTTAATCAATCAATATAGAAATGGGCTTATCTTTTAACATACCTTTGATTTCAATTATAGATGTTTGATGATCTGCTTGCTTGTTCTCCAATGTTGCATTGATACTGGGCATGCTCCTTACTATATTTTCCACTGTAGTAGCTTGTTGAATTGTATGCACATTATTAAGACCTTTCCTTCTTATAGGACAATCATTAAAGTAATGTGGTTCACCACATTCCCAAAAAGTTTAATGGTTCCCTTTGTGCAGTATTTTTATTAAAAGCAGTGGGTATTTTCCTTTCTTTTATCAATGCAGGATTCTATTGTTTATATTTTTTAAATTATTCCCTTGATATCCTCGATAATTATTTCTAGAATTCTTATAAAACTTAGTACCAATATTCTTTTTCTATTCAAATTTTTCACGTCTTTTATTTTTTCAATTAGGTATGTTCTCTCATTTGTTTTTATTTTGGTCATAGCAAAAGTTTGTTTTTCTCATGGCCTCTTCCAAAGTTTTTAGATTATCATATTCGATTCTCTCTTTAAACATTAGAGGTAAACAACTGAGGAAACACTGAATTTTTGGTTTTTCATCGATAATGTAAGGTACATAACGCAATAAATTTAAGAATTTGCTGCAAAGTTCCTTCATTGTCATTGCACCTAATCGTAATTCATAGAATTATTTAGCCACGAGGTATTCACTTAGTGAAACCATGCCATAGCATGTTTGTTCGTGGCATATGAAACAATACCCCTATTTTCAAAAAATATTGGAAAATACCTCCCAAAATCGTTTTTTTTAACCCCCTCCCAATATGCCTTCCCAATTTAAAAAAACCCCTATTTTCACTATGTATTGCATGTATCCATTTTTTCATTTACATTTTTTATACCCCTTTATATTTCTACCTAGTATATTGACATGATACCCCACATGCATTATACAATGCACCT
This sequence comes from Pseudotsuga menziesii, assembly GCA_001517045.1. Lineage (NCBI taxonomy): Eukaryota > Viridiplantae > Streptophyta > Pinopsida > Pinales > Pinaceae > Pseudotsuga > Pseudotsuga menziesii. The sequence goes on along the minus strand of LPNX011129229.1, from coordinate 153,185 downwards.
TGCTTCTTTCGATGTATATTGTGGATGCACATTACTTCATCCACATAGATCACATTCATTTCCTAAATTAACAATAGTTTGTCATTTTTTTCCAAGTGCCTGCATAAGATCAAAGCTTAAGGTAAAAACATACAATGTGAAAAAGTTCAAATCAAAGTGTTAGCTAGGGATAACGACTGGATGACCTCCGACAGGATTAACATTGATAGTGTGTTAACTGAACATATACAACAAATAAATTTTTTTCCAGGTTCCTAAAAAAGATCAGAGATGAAAACATACAACGTTGTGTTTAAAATTTTGTAACATTGCATATAGAGTGCACCCCTATCAGGACATTATTCAATGGTCACATACTCATCATGTCTCACATAAATACTCCAAAGTTTAAAATGATTAATAGTTGACGAGGATGGACATTCAAAAACCCATTGGCAACAATTAAAGACTTGCATTGGCATCGTCTTCTAAAATGTCTTTTTCAGAAGGTATTTTAGTAAATTCACATTCCAAATCTTCTAAAAAACTTCACAATTTTCATTATAGTTGGGTTCTGGACCAAGTCTTAGCTAAATTTGAAAGCTTGATTCCATAATGCTTTTTAGGTTACCTCGATAAACAAGCTATTATCTATTTATGAAATCAACTTCTAGCCACATATAATTCCACATAAAATGCAGGTAAAGTCTTATATGGCCAAATACTAAACCAGATGAGGGATTGGATGCTCAACGTAGCATCCAACCAAAATCAATATCCATGAGCTTAAAAAACAAATTTATTGTCAATTGCATCTAGCTCAAGCAGTTGTGAGAGTATTATCCTCCCCACCCAAGATCAATTTCCTCAAGTGACATGTTAAGTTCTTAATGAGTATATTGTTGTATTAGCCTTGAGCCCTGAAGAATCCAGTTCACCCTGGGTACCATCGTCCGAATGAGAAATACCTAGTGGGTTTCCCTGGGGATATGTATTGCACGGAACAAAAAAAAATGCATTTATTGTATGTCATGTGGTCTCTCTATGAGGAATTTCTTACAATGGTTCTCAGGCTCTTCAGTGGTAGAAAAAGGCCTGAATTTTCTCATAGTTTGCAGGGTTGTTGAGACTTGAAGAGTCGATATGTAAGATGTGTAATGAAGGCATATAAAATTGATACCATACGGATATAATTGACCAAGTAATATCCATTTGACAAACAATTATTTTCATTTTCTATTGAGAGTCAAGACTGTCTTAACTTAAAACAAAGAACTAGATCCTTAATTGGCTACCATGCCCTAGCTTCTAGAACTGGCAGTCTATGTTTCACTGAATCTTGCTCCAGCATTTGCACAATCTACATATGAATTTGACATGCGTATTGCAAAGGAAGAAATATTTGTGGTTGTTGTTAATGTTACCTTGTAGTTATGTGAGACCACAATCACTAGTCTATAGTGCACACAATTCAGGAAAACAGACTGTTGCATCATAGTATAAAGTGACCCTAAATAATACAACAAATTGTAAAATGAAATTTTATGTGATCATGCCCTTTATTGTAAAATTAACTTTTATGTGATCATGCCCTTTTGGAAACATGACCCCGGTTTACTATCATGACCTTAGATCATTAAATCCCTCATGCATTATTTCTTCTTTAATATTGATATAAGGAACTAAACCTTAAGTTTGGTTGTGTAATTCAAGTGGTTAATCTTTGAGCTTCATGCAAGAGGTCTTGGGGTCTATCTTTCATACTTGTCAACTTTGTCATATTTCTCACTCTATGTCCCTATCGGGTTAAGTACCATAATTAGCATTGACATGTTTACAGTGGGTACTATTTGCAAAATGTGAGAAAGTGTCCAAGAAGTACCATCTGCAAAATGCGAGGAAGTACTCCAAAGTTTTCCAACAAGTTATTCCTTGAGAAAAAGATAATCTCAACCAAAATTGATATTATCAAAATCATTACAAATTCACAAAGGAAAAATAAACAATTTCTAACTTAAACATGGTATGAAGATTTACAAACATCAAAGGAAATTTCCATTTTTACATGGATGTAAAACCAACAAATTACATGTAAATATTTCATTAAGCAAAATACTTTGTATATAAAGGCATAAGAGCTCTATAACATGATACAAGTTAAATCAATTTTCCAATTGAGCCATGAATCACTCTCCATCCACCAAGATTCCATTCTCACTGATTTGCTCTTTTGATAGAGACAAAAGTCAATCCGTCCTTCATAAAAAATCAGGTCTTTAACAAGCTTAAATCCCTTATACTTCATTTCCTCCTCAATCTTGATCGTAGGAATCCAGTCAACTTAACAATAAATAACAAAACCAATGTTACCTAAGCTTTGTGCAAAACAATTCTTGATCACTTTAATAATTTGAGTGGTCAAATATTAAGTTCTGCACTCTCCATCAGTTATCTATAGAGATGGTTTTGAACATGTCCATTATTAAATAATGTGGGTTTATCATATGCCAATAGTCATCCAAATGATACTGTCCAATCACAAGTATGACTGAAAAATCATCTCTGCGAGTTCTTGTAAGAAAGAAATGGGTAATAAATATTTTGCAAGACATTTTCTTGGAGCTAATAATTGGTTTCCAAAAGAATCACAAATGCCAATCCATAAAATGATCCATAAAAGCTCACTTGCTTCACTAATGTGAGAGGAGGTTCAGCCCACTGTATGGCTTTCTTCTCAATCTCTTCAAAGCTGATACTATCTTCTTGTAAAAGAACATACATAAAACAGATTAAAATTTTAATTAGGCATCAGGATCCACAATCATGAAAACTACATTCTACATGAATTATGAAAAACTCAGCTCAGCAAACGAATTAGAGAGGTTGGAGAGTAAGAGCATGACTCAGAGTTGCCAACAACTCATAAAATTTCATTCAAAAACTTGCTTGAGTTTTACCAAGTGAGGATATGAAAAACTTCCTAAGTTTATTCAGGAATCCAAGTTATACTCGCAACTTTTTTAGAAGTTGAGATAAATTGACTCAGCCGGGTTTTGGCACCAAGTTGGGTACAACATGCTAGTCCAAGTTTTTCTAGTATGTTCTACGTATCTCATAATGATGTAGACATGATTTAGAAAAAAATTAAAAAGAAAAACATAAATTTGAAATGGGTTGTATGTAGTCACCTCAATTGATACTCCTAATTTTGAATCAAAGGATTCATAATGCTTTCGAACAAGCTCTGTTAATGTTCCATCTTGCACAGTAAGCATCGAAAGAATATAAGGGGAAAAGCAAACATTATCACGAAGATTATTATATAAGAAAAAGTCAAATCCTAAAAATACATTAGGAAAGAATATAGGTTTACCTGCAACAGCTGAGCTTTATTTCTCAATCGTCGTGCCAAAGTGTCCATCCCTGATATATGAGAAATGAATAGATCTTCTACATCAACACTTTCCCTCTGTCTGTGTCAAAGAAATGGAAAACATAGGTAAGTTTGATATCACTTTATGCTACATGTAGCATATTGGATAATACAACAACATTATAACCCATCATCTAGAACCCAACACAACACTCTTGACCTTTTTTACAGTCTATGAAGGGGCATATACTAGCTTTTTCTAGCTTTTTTGACTATCCTATGCAAGCACCTCTTATAGTTCATGTTTATTCCATTTGCTTGAGCAAAAGCATAAGAAACCAGAACCATTTTTTAATCAATTGACCCAAATTTTGACCTTGTTAAAATAAGGAATGGGTATTTAGGTAGAGATAAGTCGACATCATGAGCACAACCATCGACCATGATTATAAGACACATCCACCTAAAGTAAAAAAAGTGTTATTGGAAGATTAACACCTAGGGGATAGCTTGAACTATGACATTCAAAGGTCTAATCATAACAGGCCAGTATCAAACAAAACTCATCGATTCATGCCATCAAATAGGAGCTGTTCTCTAACCACAGTGGTGAACATCGGTTGGATGTCTTGAAAATGTAAATCTTTTATGGCTGGCCACAATTAGGAATGTATAAGTTGATGACTTCCAAAGTAACAGTGGTAACATTTGAATGTCTTGAATGCACTAATCTTTTGTGATTGGTCATAATGAGGAATGTGTAAGTTGACGACTTCTAGAATACTTATAGTTTTGCATCAAAGTTGAAACCACCAGGTGCAAGCCAACCCTGAATAAAAGGTAAATATGTTGTGTAAGTAGTATTTTACAATTTTTATGACATTCATAAACATGAAAGCAATTAGAGACTTCTCTGGATAAAAAGAAAGTAAAGGCTTACATTCTTGATAACAGTCAACATGATCAAAGTTGCTTCACTAATATCTGTGAGAAATTGATCAGTATCCCAACCTAGACATGTTGAATACAAAATATAAAATATTAGCTCATAATGGGATGCGATCCATTCTTCGAAAGTGGAAACTTGTGAATTCAATCAAACAAAACAGGACTATAAGCCCCATTACCTGTCTGGGCATCTCCAATCTTTGTGTCAATATTACCAAGAATCCCATAAATTCATGCCATTTCCAACGCGTGATGACAGATGAAAAAAGTCATCATATATTAATTCCCAAAGATATCATCCATTTTACTACTGGACTGTAAACATTAAAAAATAAACATATAATTTGGTCCCTAGGTGAAATCACAAGGAAATAAAACTATCAAGGGACGAATAACTGACAGACTTTACACTGACTTTACCATATTCCAATGACACTAGAATTAGCGGTTTGATAGAACGTTAGTGGGAAGTGTGATTACCTATGCCCAGAGAGGGTTGCATGGTTGCACTCAATGTTCAGTTTAAAATCATCTGGATTGCAGTCCAGCCATGTCAAATGTAGAAATTGATTAGCAATTTAGCAACTAAAAACAATACATGTTAGAACTAAAAAAGAACAATTTCAAGAATCATTCCCAAACATGGTTTACAGGAGATTGCAAAAATACAGGGAAAATCATGAATCTATGAGACAAGGAATATGCCCAAACACAATCCCTTAATATGCACATGATGGTGAAAAGCCAAAAGACCAAAGAAATGCCACCAAAAAACATCTACGGCCAAATTTCTTGCAGGACAAGGAATGGCTTTATTTTGTAATAAAAAACTACAAGAACTATGTACATGCAATATTGTGTATTATTAAAGTGTGGTTTTAAATAGGCATAAGCAAAGTCCAACCATATCAAATGCAGTGGAGTTGGAAACTTGATATTACAAAAGAAAAGCATGGAAACCCCTTCTAAATTACATGAATTCATTAATAAAAAAATTCAAATGTACAGTTGTAACCAAAGGATAATAGACACAATGTTAAGATGTTAAAAATATGTTGTAATCAAGGATGAATTACTTCAAAGTTCAAAAAATTCTATGTGCAGAGGTTGGATCAAAATTCAAAAAATGATGTGCAGTTAGGAGGCTAGAATACTTTACATAAGCATATGCAATATTCTGACAAAAGAAAAGCATTCAAGAATTGAAGAAATACAAACCTGCAAGTCCATATCTCTGCAGGAAACCCATTGTTGTTGCAACATCCCAATCATACCTAGCAAAAATGATAACCAAATCTTAAATTACTGTTAAACCTGTCAACTTCTAATAGTACAACAGATGGATATGAAGACAGAAAACAATGAATTTATATAAAAGCTTAAAGAATGATTGATATTTACTGGTGTTTTGTAGACTCTTGTGGTTTGGGTTCAATTAGAAGAGTTCCTGTAACCAAAACAAGAAGCCTTAGCCATGCTAAAGTGAAAATTTGGCATCCCTTCAATTAAGCTTTGCAGTTTGACATAAACTAACATTAAAGCAAGGCACTAGGTTCCTTCACAATTTCACCCAAGCACAATTTTTCCTAATCTGCTAGAAGTATAGGTTTATGAAAAAATGTTACCATTGAATCTTATACTCTTGTTCCAATTGGCTGCTGCTTGTAGAAACCTAGCCTGCAAATTGAAATAGAACCAATTTTAACACTTAGCATTAAAATAATAATAATAAAGGAAGTCAAAATATGAATAGAATGGCATACAAAGTTTTGAAATAGAATGTTTAAGACAATGCAAATAAAATTAAATATTAAACTGAAAAACACAAAAGATTTAGGTGTGAAGCTAAATCAAGACGAATTTATTCGACATGGCTTGAAGTTCGGCGAATTTCAAAGTTCAACCTTGAAATTTGCTGACTTTGGTTGAAGGTTAAGTCCATATGCACTGTATTATGTACTATGCACACACCCAACTGGTTCATGGTGGAGCCGATGTCTAGGAGGTTAAAGCTCTTGCCAAGGTTTTGGACTCTACTAGAGAGATCAGATAATCAAATAAAGATAAATATATGCACAGAAGAAGAAAATGTTCTTGAATTATTATCTAGATTAGATCATCCAAAGAAAAGGACACAGACCAGAGGAAGGAAACTGTGTTTTCCACCAAGGGCTAATAAATATCGATTGTGAATTGCAAAAACCTGCGTTAATGATTACTACTCACATAAATATGGATCATGAAGGCTACTATGAATTGCAAAACCTATTTTAATGATTACTACTCACATAAATATGGATCATGCAAGCTACTATTAATTGCAAAACCTATGTTAATGATTACTACTCACTTGCTTTGATGAATGTCGATGGAAGATTAAAAAAACGATGCTAGAACCTACACAACTTGCATGAACATTTTCAACTCTGGAGACATGATTTGTAGCTTATAATAAGTTACAAATCAAACTGGGAAATGAAATTAATTCTTCATAGCTATGGGAATTTTATTTATTTGAGCTAACAGATTGAATGAGATTCGGGTAATCGGACATTTAAGCTAGAATAAATCTCACGTCATTAATGAAATTGAGACTGTTTTCTATCAGTTTGGGGAACTTTCAGCAACAGACAAGTATACAAGCAGAATCAGTAAATTAACTTGTTAACTCATGGATGTATAATGTATATAAATATATATTGAGTAATAATGAGTAAATACAATAAGGCGGAACCCCACATATATATATATTCAGTATTCCAGAGCTGAAATCAGAATATACATTGTCTTACATCAACGACCCTCTCTAACTCATAAAGGATCTACTTTCTATAACAGAAAAATAAAAATAAAATAAAAAATAAAAAATAAAAAATTGAGTTTTTCAACATATCTACAGCTACTTTTTTCAGTCATCGTAGGCCATACTAGGCCTCCTTTTGTGCTTCAAAGCAGTAAAATTATACAAACAAGAACAACCTTTTCAGGCCATAATATCAACTTGACAATACTCCCAAAGACAGTGAATCTTCCATAACAAATATTCTATCTTAACATTAATATAAAGACCAAACAATTTCCAAAAACAGTTCACCACTCTTGAACTCCTGTTCAGGAAACGTATCTTCCTGTAAGGATAAAGCTTCCTTAGATAATCTGTCAGCTTGACAAGTTATTCCCTATAAAAGTGAGAGTAATTTCAGCGAACTTTCCCTTTAACTCAAGCAAGTTGTTCATGATTGGAATAAGCACCAAATTCTCAATCTGGCATTTAGCATTTGCCCAATCCATGAGCAGTTTTGAATCTCCTAGGAACTGTAACTTATTAATTCCTCCACATGGAGCACATTTCACTAAACCATGGAGCAAGGAATGATTCATGTTGTTTGTTCCCTACCCTACTGCATACTTCATAGATATATGATCAGTTTCTTCTATGAATAGTTTCCTCTAAGAATAAAACACCACCCACACCACACATCATTGGAGTTCATTGACAAGCACCATAAAAAAAAAAGACATGCTTTTGAACACCTTTTGAATAAATGTTTTCAGGCTATTTGGGGAATATGTGAGCCTTTATCTTTTATGGCTTCCAATAACCTCCATAAGAAAATATTATCTGGTGTATTACCTGCATAGGATGAATTTCCTTTCCTTGAAATATCATATTATTTCTAGTGATCTGCAAACCTGAAATAATAGAGCAAGGCAATGGTTTATGAGCTGATTCAGATTTGTCAAAAACCAATTCTCACAACATTCTATCAAAGAGTCTCTTTTCTCTCATATGTTCCGACCATTAGATAATTGACAAGCCTCATTCCAAACTTCTCTCAAGAATGGACATTTTACAGAAAGATGATTAGTTGTTTCTTCATTATCTTTGCATAGAACACACCTTCTAGGCTCAATCCAGTTTATTTTTCTACCATTGTCCCATCTTAAGATTTTATTTGACAATCCTATCCACATAAAATTATTTATTTAATGGGGCTAGTAATTTTCAACACTATCTTCCACCACTATAATTTTTCACTATCTTCCACCACACGGATCAAAGCAAGGAAACTTAACTTTGATGAACATTTTCATTTGGTAAAAAGGGCAAGAATTGAAGCTGAAGATGAAACCAAGAAAATTGTAGAAGGCGCGAATAAAGGAGGCATAGCAAGTGTCAAAGACAATAATGGAGAAAATATGGCATCGGATAATGCTTGTGTGTTAAATGAATTCCATTTGAGAACTAATAATATCTTAAGTTATAACAGTATTGAAATTGAAGGTGATTTTCCACATGGGAAGATGTCTTCAATTTTTATGGAAAGGCCTATGTGTTTGCCACTAAAGGCTGATAAATATCATTTGTGAAGTATCCTACCGAGTGATGAAGTTGCCCTACCTCCCTCTAAACAACGTCATTGGGCTCAGGAAGCTATGTCTACATGTGTTGTAGAGGATGCAACAACTTTAGTTGAGCCAGTGCCAACTGGTGTGACTGGACACGATGATGCATACAAGATTTATGCAGATGAAAAATCTTATACTAAATGCTTTGATAACGACAAGAAGTGAGTTAAGGGAAATGAGGAATGTGTCAAAGTAGACACATTGATCCAAAAAGAAGTAACATAAATAGGAGGTAGTAAGAAACCTGTGGTGTCTTCAGATTCATATCAATCCTTTATAAGGTTTTCTAAATTAAGGCGCCTGCACGGTATGCTTCCCAAATAGTTTCAAAATTTGGCTACATAAATGTCTCTCTATAATTGTATATTGGATCATACATGCATTGTGAATTAACACTTGGTCCTAATTAATACAACCCTCCAAGAATCTCTCTTATAAATATAAAAGCTCTCACCAAATCAAACAAAAGGTAGGGAAACTGTCTTTTCCTACAGTAAATCTTGAATCCTTAGTTGAAGGGTCATTAGTTCATAGTCCATGGAACATGTTATTAAATCCAAGTTATTGTTTTAAAGGTCGATCAAATCCTCAGTAGAAAGGTAACTAGCTCATAATCCACAGACCATGTTACTAAATCCAATATGGCTGACATCAGCATGTCTGTAGCATTAAGTTTGCAAGATTCACCAAGTAAAGAGACCTCAACATATGAAATCTCAAAAGAAACTGCTTCATATATTAAAAAGATAAACTACAAACCGGGTGTACTGAGTATTTTTCACAATCAAATCTCCAGTTTCCATACATTCACTTTTATTGCAATTACTTGGAAGGTTAAAAATCAATATGATCCATAAAACATCTTAATAAAATACTACTAGTGATAGAGATTTTGAAAACAACAAATATATATTATTCACAAAATGTTCTCGATGGACATGAGCAAATAAAAACACCTTCTCTAAGGATGCAAGCCAATCAACAGTCAAAGCATCTGCTTGCACAACTCCACAATCAAGCAAAACCTACAACTCACAACATCTTCAATTAGTAGGGTGCCTATGCCTAAGCAAAATATGAAAAGAAGAAAGTAATAATTTAACCAACTTGTAAAAATGGTAAAAAATATGCCCAAGATATCGTCCAAATGGTGGTATTCTTACAAACTGTACACCTATCTTAAATTGTATGGACCGACACTCAATAGTTATGGTAAGCTGCCTTAAATTTATAGAAGTTGTGAAACAAGCTCACACGACGACTATTGGATTAATCTTGTGTGTTACTATCATAATTTGCACCAACATTCATGAGCATGGATCCTAAGGATGGGAAATGAATAGTAATATCTAATGTACAACCTTATTACCACAAGAATGTTTCACCAATATGGTCCAAATGTCAGTATTGTTAAAAACAGTCAACCTATCTTAAATTATGTAGACCCACACACTCAACGTTTATGGTAAGCTACCTAACATTTATAGATGTGGTAAAACAAGAAACAAGCTCATATGAAGACAATTGATTAATCATGCAAGTTACTATTGGAATTCACACTAAATTCCATACACATGGAAATTGAAGATGGAAAATGAATATTAATAAGTAATATACAACCTTATTACCAAAAGAAGCTTTCGCCAAAGGGGAACAATTTATGTCTAACATAAGAATAAAAGAGAATTCTCATGCATCCATAGAACACTATATCGCCTATGTTCATTAAGAGGAAGGAAACACCAAACAAGAAATCAAATAATTAAATCTAAGGAAAAGATAAGAATAACATATTTTTGTCCAATGGGGTTTATAGTTTGTTAGATATTTACAAAATCAAAGGGGTTATATATGATTCTTCAAAATACAATTGGGTTTCGAATTAAAAAAAACTACAATATACAAAACTACCTTCAGATTTTGAGTCAGTAACAATAAAATCGATCTAGACAAGCATGACATTTTCTCTTTAGCTTAGCTTCATTGATGCCAATGTGGGGGTATTTGTAGTAGGGACAAGATGGAATTCCTGTAGTTGTCAACCATGGTTGACCTGCAACTTTTAATGTCAAGGGGTTTTATGTTTGCATTATCATTAGGGCTTTTATTTGAAGGATTATTCCAATACTTTCACTGTAGGTTATGTGTGTAATTTTTAGAAACCTTCTTCAATGCTTGTGTTAAATTTTCAGCACATGGTACACAGATCTGCACTCAGAAACTGAACCCTAACAACTAGAAAACTGAAAACTGTTAACACCTCTCAAGATTGAAAACAACAAAGTCTGAACACTAAAATGCATACACAAACAATCTGAAAATATGAACATCAAGTCACCCCTACATATTAGGGGGTAACAGACACTAAGGTGTTTTAGGGAAATTCTATCTTCAAATGGCACATATTCAACATTAAGGGGGGAAGGTGTGATATGTTGCTTTTTATTCTTGACCTTTCGCTCATCTTCAGGGAGGATGTTGTACATAGGACCGACCCTATGTTGAGATATCCACAAACCATCTCATTTCTTTATTTTGGCTATGGCTAACCACCTACTTGAGTTTGATATCCACAGAAGTCTCTCTTGTAGTTCAACCACTATCACTACTGTTTCTATTTGAGTTGGGTATCATAAACCCACTCTAATCTATATTCTGGCCACTGCCACTCTTTGTGAGGAGATGGGCCTTTATAAACACAATCCCATCTTTGCACGGATAATGAAATAAAGATAAACATTTGCACTGAAGAAGAAAATGTTCTTGAAGTATTATATGGAGTAGATCATCGAAAGAAAAGGACACAGATCAAGGAAAGGAAACTTAACTTTGATGAACATTTGAATTTGGTAAAAAGGGAAAGAATTGAAGCCGAAGATGAAACCAAGAAAATTGTAGTAGGCTCGAATAAAGGAGGCATAGCAAGTGCCAATGACAATAATGGAGAAAATATGGCATCGGATAATGCTTGTGTGTTAAATGAATGCCATTTGAGAACTAATAATATCTTAAGTTCTAATGATGGAGAGTGATAGCAATATTCATAATGATGGAGACAACATTTTGAATTTTTCTTCTTATCTTGAAGAAATTAGGATACAATCACCAAATACATGCATTATTTTAGAGCAGACCATGAGTGAAAAGTAGTTTGGTCAGAAAAGGCAAAGCATGGAAAAATAATTTAGAGGTTCTTGATTAGTGCTTGAAAGTGAGTTCCTAGATCATAGAAAATCAGTGACAGATAACATTGTAAGCAATTTTGAATCTTTTAAACATGGAAACACTGAAGAGAGCATCCAGGTTCCAAACTGTAAAGAAAATTTGAAGGCTGAAAAATATTTTGAAAATATTCGTGAAAATTATGTTCCTAATGTCAAAGATCATGTGCTTTCTACATTTGTAACTAAAGACAATGAAGTTAGGGTAGTTCCAAACACTTCTTTGCATCAGAATTCCATTCTGAAGAAGAAAAGAAAGCTCTTGAAGAAACATAATTAAGGGTTATCAAATCTACCAAATAGATCAGATAATCAAATAAAGATAAATATTTGCATGTAAGAAGAAAATGTTCATGAAGTATTATCTGGAGTAGATCATCGAAAGAGAAGGAAACAGATCAAGGCAAGGAAACTTAACTTTGATGAACATTTGCATTTGGTAAAAAGGGCAAGAGTTGAAGTTGAAGATGAAACCAAGAAAATTGTAGAAGGCTCGAATAAAGGAGGCATAGCAAGTGCCAATGACAATAATGGAGAAAATATGGAATCGGATAATGCTTGTGTCTTAAATGAATGCCATTTGAGAACTAATAATATCTTAAGTTCTAATGGTCTTGAAACTGAAGGTGATTTTCCGCATGGGCAGATGTCTTCAATTTTTATGGAAAGTCCTATGTGTTTGCCACCAAAGGACAATAAATATCATTTGTGAAGTAGCCTACCAAGCGATGAAGTTTCCCTGCCTCCCTCTAAACGATGTCACCGGGTTGAAGAAGCTATGTCTGCATGTGTTGCGGAGGCTGCAACTGCTTTAGTGGAGCAAGTGGCAACTGGTGTGATTGGACAGGATGATCCATACAATATTTCTATAGATGAAAAATCTTATACTAAATGATTTAATAATGATAGGAAGTCAGTTAAGGTAAATGAGGAATGTGCCAAAGTAAACACATTGATCCAAAAAGAAGCCACCGAAACAGGAGGTAGTAAGAAACTTGTGGAGTCCTCAGATTCACATCAATCCTTTATAAGGTTTTCTTCAGAACACTAAATGGGTAGAGGAGAAGCAGATGGATCCATGGTTTGAATATTCAATGTCCTTTAAGCATATGGATAAATGGCAGATTGGAGATAAGGATGAGAGGAGTGCACTTGCTAAAATGTCTACTGAATCATTGGTTGATCCAAAAATGAAAGAAAAAAATCTACAAAGCGTGACTGCACAAGTGCTTCCTTATCCAAAGAAGCAAGATGTTTCAAATTTAGCTTCAAGGAAAGTCAATTCAATCAGCACACCTCCTATCAAGTCTTATGTTGCACAAAAGGGTGAGGCTGAGCAATATGAATACAATTCAAAGGGCATCAGGGTAAATAAATCTTGTACGACCCCATCAAAGAAAAATAACAGAGGCCTTAAGAAAGATCATGGGCAGTCTGGCTCAGAGAAGTTTAACCAAGGGAAATTAGCTACGCAATTGTCTGTTCGCAAGCATGAGCAAGTTTCCCCTATAAAATATGGCATTGAACCTTCATCAGAAAAGGTGATAGGTTCATCAAAATTTAAGGTGAAGATAAACAGTACTGCAACAATGAAATTGGATGGGGTGTCACTATCTATAGAGTTGCATTTAGAAAAATAAAACAAGCTTAGACAAGTGTAAGTCTTATATTAATTCAGTTGCATTTCAAATTACAGTTTTTTTCCTTTTGTTGGATGATACATCAAGGCATAATTTCATTACAGTGTACAAAAATATCTATGTTAATCACATGTAACTACTAACTTTCAAAATAGAATAGGGATGGAAGGGCACCTACAACCAACCATCACCAAAACTTCAAATCACTTTCTATAATATTGGCTACCTTCAGACCTCTCTTTTCTCTATGTCTTATCAAGTGTAGCATAAGCCTCAGCCCATGCATGAAAATAATCTATTGGATCACATGTAAAACTCAACCACAGAACGTGAAAGCATGCACTTCACAAAATATGACCAGACTCTAAAGGTATGCCAAAGACACAACCTCATGGGACTGAAATTCAAGAATGAGGAAGGCGTTGCTACAACAAATTTAGTTGGATGATGTGAAGCCCTAGTCTGCCATTTTTTCTAGAAGCTAGCATTTCAATGGAACCAATGGGCCTTTCCATCTGTGGATAGAAAAATAGTCTCGATAAAAAGAGGCTCATAAAGAAACATGCGATGAAAATCCAGAACTAGGAAGAAAGGAAACAATGGAGATTAAAAACCTTAGGAATATTATTTCACACTAGGATAATTCCCTTTGCACTATTAGCACGTGAGATTTAAACAAGAGTTTAGGAACATGAGTTAACCCTTGAAAATAATGTGGGGGAAAAAACTTGTGGAGAAGGTGGGAGCAAAGCCACCACAGTATTAGGATTCTTCCACAACCCTTGCCAACCAATCACAAAGAGGAAAAACCAAAAAACTTAAAATGGAGAAACTTTATATTGTTCCTCTAGTTATGTCCAATATAAAATGATTAAAGAAGTGGTCAACCAACATGATAAGTGGGACATGTAAAAAAATCACTGGAGGGTTTGGCAAGGGGGCACTTAATGATACTTAAGCTCCCGTCCTTGAAAGAGAGCATATAGACAAATGAATTAAGCTCCATGTGCAACCAAACCATAGAGAGAAATATGTTTGACATGCTTAAACATATCCCAAAAGAGCTCTTGAAACTTTGAAAACCTTTTAATTTTTTTTCACCCAACATTTCTTGCATCATGACATAACCATAAGGCCAACGTCTACATGTGCTAAGAGTGTTTATAATTATGACCACAATCTAATGGTGTACCAAATCCAAGGAATTGTGGGACTGAAATCCAAGCATCAAGAAGGGGTTGCTTCAACAAATTTAGTGTGGTATCTACCTTTGATGAACCATGTTAAGACGTGATGTGCTAATCTTTACTAAAAGGTAACATTTCCTTGGAACCCTAGGACTTTCCTATCTTTCAACATAAAAATAATCTTGATAAAAGAAGAAGAAAGCTCATATTTCTATAATTGACTTACAACTATGCACTCGAATTCCTAAGGTGTTAAATCTCCAATGTTTCCTTTTTCCCAATTCTGGATTTGCACTAATCAGTCTACAGCAATATTTTTATCTCATTGTTGACCTACAATATTGCTACAGACTATGTAGTGCCAATCAAGAATTGGGGAAAAAGCAACAATGGATATTGAAGTCCTTAGGAATTTGAGTGCACACTAGGGCAATGTCCATTTTCCTATTAACAAGCAAGACAAATACAAAACAACTAGGAGCAGGACCAAAGACCCAAAGTAGAGGTCAGAGCAAAATCTACCATAATATAAGATAATTTTATTAATGTCCAACAAATGACCATGTAAGTAGGTCAATGGGACTGTGAAATACCATGGTGTCAATACAAAGTGGGAGCGCTAAGGTGATTCCTATAAAATCATGAGTCACTAGGGTGACTACAAAGTGGGAGCGCTAAGGTGACTCCTATAAAAGCATGAGTCGCTAACCTAAAAAAATAAAACCAAGAAGATCTAACTCCAAAGATGGAGATCCAATCAAAAGAGATGTCAGAGAGATTTGATACAGAAGAAAAATGTACAAGGAGAGTGGATCTGGACTCTACAGTACAAAAATAGTGAATATGTCATGGTGCACTGGAAGTACAGGAAGCATCTCTCCTAACATTCGGATCCAAAGGAAAGAATCTCAAAAGTACTCTGACTGGAGTAAGACCTGGATGAGGAACTATAATGGGTAGTGTTCCACCAGATGGAATGGGGGGCTTGCTGCTCCACAATGCCCCCCAAAGAAATGAGTGTGATTATAACAAGAGAACTTACCTATATGTAGTTGCATTCCAAATCTGAACGGTGCCATATTTTGAGCCTGTGATGATGATAGGAATCTTGGGGTGAAAACAGACTGTAGATACATTATGTGTACATCCTTCAAGCGTTTGAACACACAACTTAGTCTGGTAATCCCATACCTATTTTCAGCAAACCAGAAAATATGTAAACAAGATTGTAGAGAAATCAAATGTGCTTCAATGGTGTGTAAGTAGAAAAATCCTTGAATATTTTATAGATATATACTAGAGAAAATTAATCCAAATAGATAAACCAATAGCACCTTTGTTGTCTGATCATCAGACCCTGTAATAAGATATGGTGTGTCACCTCATGTATAGTAGTCAACATAGTTTACACCTTTCATGTGGGCCTCAAGCGTAAAATTTGGGTCTGGAGAGCCAAGGTTCCAGATCTACAATGTACATCCCATGTGTCACTGACTATTGCTACATTCCTTTATAATCAACTCAAATAGAGGAAAAACAAACATCAACATACTAAATAATATTAAGAAATCAAACATAATCCTCTCAAGAGTTTGCTTCATGCTAGAGATAACATAAATTTATTTGATAGACTTTCCTTCCAATAGAATAACAATAATAGAAAGCTTAATTGACACATTAATACTGAATCCTGAATTTCACCTTGATGGTGCGGTCCAGTGAGGCACTTGCAAATGTGTTTGTATCCTTGGAACACATATTTCAATAAATTTGGAAAGATTTTATTACAAGAACAATGCCAGAATTGATTTTTTTGGTTATTTTGGAATTCTAGATCCACTGTTTAATTCCAAATTTAATGAAATATGTGTTTTGGGATTAAATGCAACTTGCATGACATAATGAGAGTGACCTTCAAATATATGAGTACATTGCCAACCTTTATCCCAGTCCCAAAGCTTGATTAGCATATCATCCAATAATGAGAGTACATACGGAAGGGTTGGATGAGCTGCCACACACCTAATATAATCGGTGTGTGCTTCAAATGATTTGACCTTGTCCATGGTGTTTTAGTTGAAAACATGAATTATCATATCATCTATAACTTCTACAATCCACTGATTTCAAGCTATAAACTTTGCATATCGTACTGTCAGCCATATTCAAGCATGGAAATTAGAATATTCACCTTGATATACTATCTCCAACATAAACCACAACATAAAACCTCGATTCATTTTGCATACCTGGAAGTTCTATGACCTGTATGAACATTACCAGACAATAACAAGCTAAAGTAATACAAACATGAATTTCATTCACAACATATCTCGCATAAATGTCACTACCAGTATTAAAAAAACACAAAGTCCCAAAACAGGAGAACACCAATTTTGTTTCTGTCAAGCAAGAATGACTAAAAATTCATAACAAGAACATGCAATTTTGGTGCTTTATCTTTGTTTTCTAGAGAAACGCTTCTAATATTAAATTCCTAAACAATAGAAAGATACATAAATATTATGGATTCAGTGGACATGCATGACAAGTGCCCCCTCTAAACATGGGCTAATAAGTCCAACATGTCCATTTTGGGACCAATATCTAGAGAGCCTACATCATTCCTTAAATACCTATCATAGCTAAGATCTACATAGCCAAGACATATCTTAAAGTTGTTAATTCTCGCAGCTTGCATGTGGTAGTCATGAAATGAAAGGTTGCTTGGAATGGTATTTTCTATAATGAGATGTTTGTCAGGATGATCACATTCTGCAAACATGTTCTTGCTTGTTGGATCATCCATTTATCACCAAAAATGAACCCGCTCCGATATAGAGGTGAAACCAAGAAAAAATGTACACAACAACAATTCATCCCCAAAACAATCCTGCAACCTTATAGCTCCACATAACATGCTTAACAACTTCCAATTTGTGGCTGTAGTTACTGTAGTATGATGAAATCCCATAGAGTCTTAACTTTGGTAATCTGGGGAAGGGGGTAATGTCTTAACTCTATACGACCCTATCAAAAGCGTGTGGAATACTGCATCCTTCATTCCCTTTTTTCCTAGTGTAGTTCCATTTCCTAATAGAATTGCCCTTTCCTATCAATGCCTTTGGGTAAGCCTAAAACTATTTATGATATGAGGATTCAATCCCTCAATCCGAGAGACAATGAACACTGTTTTTTTTCTATGACTTCACGTCAGCCAAATGACAACAGGGACCTGATATGCCCAGGGTTTGATCCTGTTTCGTCTGTTCTGTTTCACCAGATGGGTTTATATACATTTTCGGGGGACACAACCAGAATAATGATGCTTTGCGAAATGCATATGTTTACAATGTGGAAGAAGACAGATGGGAGATGCTTCCTCCTATGATCCAAGAGCGGGACTAATGCCAAGGCGTGTTTATGGACATGAGCAAATAAAAACACCTTCTCTAAGGATGCAAGCCGATCAACAGTCAAATCATATGCTTGCACAACTCCACAATCAAGCAAAACCTGCAACTCACAACATCTTCAATTAGTAGGGTGCCTATGCCCAAGAAAAATATGAAAAGCAGAAAGTAATAATTTAACCAACTTGTAAAAATGGTAAAAAATACGCCCAAGATATGGTCCAAATGATGGTATTCTTACAAACTGTCCACCTATCTTAAAGTATGTGGATCCACACTCAACAGTTATGGTAAGCTGCCTTAAATTTATAGAAGTTGTGAAACAAACCCAGACGACAACTATTGGATTAATCTTGTGTGTTACTATCAGAATTTGCACCAACATTCATAAGCATGGATCCTAAGGATGGGAAATGAATAGTAATATCTAATGTACAACCTTATTACCATAAGAATGTTTCACCAATATGGTCCAAATGTCAGTATTGTTAAAAATAGTCAACCTATCTTAAATTATGTAGACCCACACACTCAATGTTTATGGTAAGCTACCTAATATTTATAGATGTGGTAAAACTAGAAACAAGCTCATATGAAGACAATTGATTAATCCTGCGAGTTACTATTGGAATTCACACTAAATTCCATACACATTGAAATTGAAGACGGAAAATGAATATTAATAAGTAATATACAACCTTACTACCAGAAGAAGCTTTCGCCAAAGGGGAACAATTTATGTCTAACATAAGAATAAAAGAGAATTCTCATGCATTCATAGAACACTATATCGCCTATGTTCATTAAGAGAAGGAAACACCAAACAAGGAATCAAATAATTAAATCTAAGGAAAAGATAAAAATAACATATTTTTGTCCAATGGGGTTTATAGTTTGTTAGATATTTACAAAATCAAAGGGGTTATATATGCTTCTTCAAAATACAATTGGGTTTCGAATTAAAAAAAACTACAATATACAAAACTACCTTCAGCTTTTGAGTCAGTAACAATAAAATAGATCTAGACAAGCATGACATTTTCTCTTAAGCTTAGCTTCATTGATGCCAATGTGGGGGTATTTGTAGCAGGGACAAGATGGAATTCCTGTAGTTGTCAACCATGGATGACCTGCAACTTTTAATGTCAAGGGGATTTATGTCTGCGTTATCATTAGGGATTTGATTTGAAGGATTATTCCAATACTTTCACTGTAGGTTCTGTGTGCAACTTTTAGAAAACTTCTTCAATGCTTGTGTTAAATTTTCAACACATGGTACACAGATCTGCACTCAGAAACTGAACCCTAACAACTAGAAAATTGAAAAATGTGAACACCTCTCAAGATTCAAAACAACAAAGTCTGAACACTAAAATGCATACACAGACAATCTGAAAATATGAACATCAAGTCACCCCTACATATGAGGGGTAACAGACACTAAGGTGTTTTAGGGAAATTCTATCTTCAAATGGCCCACATTCAACATTAAGGGGGGAAGGTGTGATATGTTTCTTTCTATTCTTGACCTTCTGCTCATCTTCAGGGAGGATGTTGTACATAGGACTGACCCTATGTTGAGATATCCACAGACCATCTCATTTCTTTATTTTGGCTATGGCTGACCACTTACTTGAGTTTGATATCCATAGAAGTCTCTCTTGTAGTTTAGCCACTATCACTACTGTTTGTATTTGAGTTGGGTATCATAAACCCACTCTAATCTATATTCTGGCCACTTCCACTCTTTGTGAGGAGATGGGCCTTTATAAACACAATCCCATCTTTGCACGGATAATCAAATAAAGATAAACATTTGCACGGAAGAAGAAAATGTTCTTGAAGTATTATATGGAGTAGATCATCGAAAGAAAAGGACACAGATCAAGGAAAGGAAACTTCACTTTGATGAACATTTGAATTTGGTAAAAAGGGAAAGAATTGAAGCTGAAGATGAAACCAAGAAAATTGTAGAAGGCTCGAATAAAGGAGGCATAGCAAGTGCCAATGACAATAATGGACAAAATATGGCATCGGATAATGCTTGTGTGTTAAATGAATGCCATTTGAGAACTAATAATATCTTAAGTTCTAATGATGGAGAGTGAAAGCAATATTCATAATGATGGAGACAAGATTTTGAATTTTTCTTCTTATCTTGAAGAACTTAGGATACAATCACCAGATACATGCATTATTTCATAGCAGACCATGAGTGAAAAGTAGTTTGGTCAGAAAAGGCAAAGCATGGAAAAATAAATTAGAGGTTCTTGATTAGTGCCTAAAAGTGAGTTCCTAAATCATAGAAAATCAGTGACAAATAACATTAAAAGCAATTTTGAATCTTTTAAACATGGAAACACTGAAGAGAGCATTCAGGTTCCAAACTGTAAAGAAAATTTGAAGGCTGAAAAAGATTTTGAAAATATTCGTGAAAATTATGTTCCTAATGTCAAAGATCATGTGCTTTCTACATTTGTAACTAAAGACAATGAAGTTAGGGTAGTTCCAAACACTTCTTTGCATCAAAATTCCATTTTGAAGAAGAAAAGAAAGCTCTTGAAGAAACATAATTAAGGGTTATCAACTCTACCAAGAGATCAGATAATCAAATAAAGATAAATATTTGCACGTAAGAAGAAAATGTTTATGAAGTATTATCTGGAGTAGATCATCGAAAGAGAAGGAAATAGATCAAGGCAAGGAAACTTAACTTTGATGAACATTTGCATTTGGTAAAAAGGGCAAGAGTTGAAGCTGAAGATGAAACCAAGAAAATTGTAGAAGGCTCGAATAAAGGAGGCATAGCAAGTGCCAATGACAATAATGGAGAAAATATGGCATCAGATAATGCTTGTGTCTTAAATGAATGCCATTTGAGAACTAATAATATCTTAAGTTCTAACGGTCTTGAAACTGAAGGTGATTTTTTGCATGGGCAGATGTCTTCAATTTTTATGGAAAGGATATGTGTTTGCCACCAAAAGGACAATAAATATTGTTTGTGAAGTGGCCTACCGAGTGATGAAGTTTCCCTACCTCCCTCTAAACGACGTCACCGGGCTGAGGAAGCTATGTCTACATGTGTTGCGGAGGCTGCAACTACTTTAGTGGAGCAAGTGGCAACTGGTGTGACTGGACAGGATGATGCATACAATATTTATATAGATGAAAAATCTTATACTAAATGCTTTGATAATGACAAGAAGTGAGTTAAGGGAAATGAGGAATGTGCCAAAGTAGACACATTGATCCAAAAAGAAGCAACCCAAATAGGAGGTAGTAAGAAACTTGTGGAGTCCTTAGATTCACATCAATCCTTTATAAGGTTTTCTTCAGAACCTACTAAATGGGTAGAGGAGAAGCAGATGGATCCATGGTTTGAAGATTCAATGTCCTCTAAGCATATGGATAAATGGTAGATTGGAGATAAGGATGAGAGGATTTCACATGCTAAAATGTCTACTGAATCATTCTAACATTCTAACATTCTAGTTAATGAACATGATATTATAACTATTTCCATTATATTGGTAACATATGAAATTACATTACTAGTATAAACCCATGTGATTGGCTCTATTCCTATGATATTGATATCAGAAGCAAGAGGTTAGCTTGTTACGAACCATGTACACATGTAATGACTCTAATATAAGGATATCATGTTCTATACATTCTATACGTTGTTTCCATAATATAAAAATATAGTATATCCTCCTAATATGTGTAATGTTAATGTTATTCTATTCCTACGATATCCATAGGAATACCGAATCATACACTACCCAATTAGAGAGATAAGGATAATATGGACATAAATACCCAGGAATCAAGTACGATATCCATAATGTTACTCTTCACCTTACTTCACCTTAAAAGGGTCAAGTAGTTCCATATATAAGCTTTAAGCTCACTACTTATGATGAATGGTACCTATGTTTCCATAATATATACTATAGATTAATGTACAAGTAAGCAGAGTATCGAGTTTGTAAGCAACTAACACCATGTATACATAATAATGATCCTGTTAAACTCTATCTATCATGTTACGTATCAACTAAGCATAAGGCTGTTACGTATCAACTAGTTAGTTGGTTTACTTTCCTTATTTAAATACATGAGATAAAATAGTGTAAGTAACAATCACATATAAAATCCAAGTACCCTATAAACCTATAAAGGGGAAAGAAGCTACAAATATATCTTCATCACCTTGTCCAAGCTTGCTGTTGAAAAGAAATATATCTTTTCAATAGAAAGCATATATCTTCATCACCTTGTGGAGATTGAAACTTGTACTTTAGGAGTGGAGCACTTCCCTTTTATGTGACTTACTTATGTTTAGTGTGTTTTCTTGTAAGGCTTAGGCCAGCTTGTGTTATATTGTTGGCCTCTCTTACCTCTGGTATAAATAGAGGAAGGAGAGTCTTTTCAAACATCAAAGCACATCACATCACACATTCATTTGTATCTCTTCTTTGGAGTGCTCTCTTAGTGATGCGCTAGGGTCAATGAGGAAACCCTAGTGGAGCATATGAGGCGAAGGTGGACAATTTCTCTCTTGATATTCTTCTTTGTACATCTGATCTCTTTCTCTTGGGTGCTAGGGTTTTTTGGTCTCTTGGAGTATCTTGGATCTAGGGTTAGGGTTTCATCCATTGGAGGCTAGAGATTAGGGTTTGGAAACCCTTCGGTATATTTGGGGAAGAAGAGGAAGATGATGCCTTGCTTTGGAGATAGTGTTTGGGATTTTTGCACTTTGAGGAGCTAGGATTTGTTTACTAACCCTAGCTTAGGGAATCTTGGGTGTTTGGATTTTGTCCTAACCTTGAAAGGAGGCTATGGTATGTATGTACTTTATTCATTGATCATACATATATGAGATTTCTAGTTGTTCACATATTGTGTATATTGCATATTTTATTTCAACATTTTATCTTCTTGGTATGGTTATTTCCAACTCTCAATTGTTTTGCAAGTTTGACACACTTAAGAGAAAACTATTAAGGGACTTAACATTAAGATTGAATATAATAGTAAACCAATCTATTGTCATTGTGTTTTCTATTATATCTGTTGTATAAGAAGTGTTTTCATGTCTAGTTTATGCATGTGAAGTTGCCCCAGAGGGATTGAAACTCATTGGAATGATTGGTATCTTTTCTCCTTGAATTGCCTTGAATTTTGGAGCTACTAGAAGTGAGTTATTGTGAATATTCTGTTGCTCTTTCACATATTAATTTAAAATAGTCCTAAAGGCTGAAAATTTATGGTTAATATCCAAGGAACCTTCTTGGAAGAAGTTGAATTTTGAGATTTTACATTAATTTACTGGTGCAAATGAGATTTCAACATGCATTTCGAGTGGTTGTAGTTGAGATTAGTATTAAGTAAGAGGGAGTTGTATTTCAACTAGTGATTACTTGAGACATGTATTTGCCTTGGTTAAGTTCATTGGGTGTGAAACCATAGGTTTCTTGAGAGAAGCACCTTCACCCTTGGAAGGGTTATTTTGTCTACTTCATATACTGTTGATTTTTGCACTTGAGACTTTTGTAGGATGTGAAAGATTACTCTTGGTATAAAAGAGTGTGACAAGTTGGATGGAGCTTAAAATTTTGTTCCATGCAAGCTCATGTTTTAGATCCTTATGGAGGAGGTTGATATTTGGAAACATGCTGAACAAAACATTCCAAAACTTACCAATCAAGCACAATTGGAAGCTCATTGAAAGAAGGGAGCCAAAGGGAAGAGAATCATTCTTGATTTCCTAAAGGATCACTTCATCTCACACATTGTTGATAAGATGTCATGTAAGAGAATGCTTGATGCTTTGGTTTACTTATTTTAGAACTTTTGTGCCTCACAACAGATGCTCTTGCAAAGCCAACCTTCAGGAGTTTGCATGAGCAAGAAAAATACTATGGTGAAATACTTGAATTGGATCAATTAATTAAAAGATCAATTGGCTACTATTGTAACTGTTATGCCACATATTGTATTGGCATATTAGCACTCATTTTTGCTTCACTTTTGTTGATGTATCCCATATTGTTTCTTTTACTACTACTGTGACCTTTCATATGATATGACTGATGAGATGATGTTACTATGATGCCATGTTTATTTCTATACCATGTCAGATGATGATGATATATTGATGTTGTACTTCATTGATACTATATGATGTGCTTGATTGTTTTGATGAGTATATCTATTAGTACTAGTCATAGGTTGATGAGGGTGAAGGGGTTTTGATTTACTTACATACCATGAACTGATATGACTCTTGGATTTGTAAGGACTCTTTCCCCTTCTTAAATTTCATCTCTGACCTTCTCCATATCATTCATATCACTTCACTTTGTATTTGCATCTGAATTGTTTAAAGTTGATTTGATTTGCTCTTGCTTTCCCCCTTTGTGGATATATCACCTTTTGTGCTGATTGTTGTCTCCCCTATGTGTCTTGGGTTCTTGTGTTGTAATGAATCCTCAATATGAGATGATTTTAGGTAGATCCCTATGGTCGATTGTCAATATTCAGGAAGAATTACAAGTAGAGAATCCTAGTGTTGGAGGCCCTTGGGTATGCTCCTTGAGGCTAACTATGATAATAAGGAAAGTCTAAAAATGAGCAATGCCTTCTTCTGAGATCTAAAAAAATTACCTATGTTATATAAAGAAAATGATTAACGATTGGAGATATAGGTATCCCTGTCAAGGATGTAAACACTTGATTGGAAGTAGGGCAAGGCCTTTTTGCATGAAAATTATTTATTGTGGCAACTCTGTTGGGGATATGGATGCTTGATGGTAGCATAGCTAAGGCTTATTCAAACAATATAAAACCAAGGCTGTTATACTTCAAATCATTAATCCTATGCAATAAGAAAAAAGTGAAAGGAAAAAAGAAAAATAAATAAAGGGAAATGTTACTACTGGGATCAAATGGAAAGGTATAACATAACATAGTCCCTTTGATAAGACATTCTTTGTATTTGTTATTTGTATGGTTGGTCAAACTACAAAGGAACCCTGATTTCCTTATCTTGAGTCATTTAGTCAACCTAAGCTAGTTCATGTTCTAACCTTGTTTGTCACCCATCTCCACCTTGAAGAAGAACTAGTCCTTGTAAATTCTTTGATGTTAACATGGTTATGATATGTTTCTAAATCATTAATTCGATGAACTTATTGAAAATACTTATGGCGTATATACTGTATTATCATATTTCTCATGAGTATGCTATATGATGACTCATAATAAATAATTAAATGCATTGTGATTGCCATGTACATTGACTTTGCATATGTACATTTATACTACAGGTCCATTTAGGACAATGTTTTACTCTAGTACAACATCATTACACTATTGTAGAGATATCATCATGCCTTCTTCACAACTATTGGATTTAGTGCCTAATGTTCAATTTTATATGGTGGCCAATCCCATTCACTAAGGGGCTAATATAATATTTTATGTTGTACATTGGATCTATGCATTCTTAGCACATATTTGGATACCCATTTGGCCACTTATTCAAGCATATGCCATTATATGACCATTGTTTCCATATATCAATCACTTCTATAGGGTGGTGGCTTCATTGCATAGTGTTCTACAATCCTGATTTTCATGACTTAACTGTTGAAAAGAAATATATGCTTTTAATAAGCCACAACAATGGGAATTTATTTGTACATATTATACACCATTCGGTGTGCATAGCTAACCCTTCACATGTGCTCCACCAGGTATTTCAATGAACTTGGCTAGTCATAGCCTCCATCACCAAGTACAAATAGTTGGTTGTATGACTTAAAATTCTAATTTTACTTACTTGTTACCATTTCTTGAGGACCGTACTAATCAATTTTTCTTTATCCATGTAGGCCACATTCGTGGGTATATTAGTCACCATCTTCACGTCAATCCTTTGCAACTTAGGCTCCTTCATTACATCTAGGGTTTAATTGTTTATCAAGGCAAGGTTTTAGGCTCCTGTGTATGCTAGCAAGCATACACAGTCAATAAAATTTGTTGTGTATCCTTTCTAGCATACACAACAAATTTTATTCTACCATGAGAGCCACCTAGGGTATGCTAACTAGGTTTGCTCTATGGAATTCCTCTCCTGAATATTCTTACATGGCATATTTAAATTTGGTTTGGAACTTGAATTAAAACCCTGAACCAGTTGCATGTAAAGTGTCCAATGGGTAGTACGATATGATGGGGCGATGAATTTGGGTTTTTAATGCATATTTTGGAGGAACATGCCCAAAACCCCTATCACAGCATGCCCAAAAACCCCTATCACAACATATCCAAAAAAATGAGGTGATGCTTACCCATTGAGCCATGAGCTCCAAATACAAACCATGAGCTCCAAATGTGAACTGTGAGCTCCAAATGTGAACCGTGCGCTCGAAATGTCAACCTTTAGCTCCAAATTGAAACCGTGAGCTCCAAATGTAAACCTTGAGCTCCAAATCGAAACTTGGAGCTAGTCCAAATTACATAAAAATGATACACCAGAGCCGCGAAATGATACACCAGAGCTGCAAAATGATACACCAGAGCTAGTCGAAATGATACACCAGATCCGCGAAATGATACACCAGAGCTAGTCGAAAAGATACACCAGAGCCACTGTGAAATGATACACCAGAGCCGTCGTGAAATTCGCACAAAGATAATGAGAAATACAATGTGCACAAATAAGAAAATTGGTTCAAATTTTATATTTCATTATACAATTTTTAACCTTAGGTCACTTAAAATATATGTATTTCCATAGTATTTTTAACTTAGGTATAATATTTTTTATTATATGTATTGCAATATAATAAAATATTATATGTATTTCCATATAATAAAATATTATTATAGTATATTTTTTTATATGTATTGCCATAATAGTATTTTTTATTAGGTATAGTATTTTTAACTTAGGTATATGTATTTTTAATTTAGGTATAGTATTTTTTATTATAAAATGATGATGTTGGTGATCTCACCTAATTCCTACAATGAAATGATGAAGATGATGATGATGATGATGGTGATGACGATGATACCAAATTGTTAACATAAATGATGATGTTGACGACGACGACGACAACGACGATGATGATAACGATGGTGATGACGATGACGATGATGAGGATGAGGATGAGGATGATGACGGTGGTGATGATGATGATGATGATGATGATGATGATGATGGCGATGATGTCGACGATGGTGTTGATGATGATGTTGATGATGTTAATGATGATGTTGATGATGATGATGATGATGACAATGATGATGACGAGAATGAGGATGATGACGATGGTGATGATGATGATGATGATGATGACGACGACGATGATGTTGACGATGATGTTGATGATGTTGATGTTGATGATGATGACGACAACAATGATGATGGTGATGGTGATGGTGATGATGATGATGGCGATTACCATGTTGATATAATATAAAGCGATGAAGCACAACAGGATTTAAACCTGAAATTCAATGACAGAATCCAATGACATCCGACGTAATGTACGGATATGTCAGATAGCAATGATGAAAAGTACTGTGCCTTCATCATCATGTTGATCACCATTATCATCATGTTGATCATCATCGTGTTCATCATCATGATAATAATGATGATGATGATGATGATGATGATGATGATGATGATGATGATGATGATGATGATCATAATCATAACCATCATCACCATCATCACCATCATCTTCATCATCATTGTCTTCATCATGTTGAGAATCATCATCTTCATCATCATGATCCTCATCATCATCATCATCATTTCCATCATCATCATCATCATCATCATCATCGTCATCGTGATCTTCATCATCATCGTCTTCATCATCATGACCCTCATCATCATCATCATCATAATCATCATCACCATCATCACCATCATCACCATCATCTTCATCATCACCATCATCACCATCATCTTCATCATCATGATCATGTTGATCATCATCATCTTCATCATCATGATCATGTTGATCATCATCATCTTCATCATCATGATAATCATCATCATGATCATCATGATCATCATCATAACCATCATCGCCATCATCATCATCATCGTCTTCATCATGTTGAGCATCATCGTCTTCATCATCATGATCATCATCATCGTCGTCGTCGTCGTTGTCGTCTTCATCATAACTGTCTTCATCATCATGACCCTCCTCCTCCTCCTCCTCATCATCATAATCGTCATCGTATTCATGATCATCGTCTTCATCATCATGACCCTCATCATCATCATCATCATCATCATCATCATTGCCATCATCATCATTGCCATCACCATCATCATCATTCACATCATCTTCATCATCATCATCTTCATCATCATGGTCATCATCATCATCTTCATCTTCATCTTCATCATCGTCAACATCATTATAGTCATCATCGTCATCATCGTCAACATCATTACAATTTAAAATTGATGTGCTTGTCACATGGGAGCAACAATACATTCTTGTTTTCAAAGTATCAATGTGCTTGTGCTTGTCACATTGGAGCACCATGACCCAATTTTCACAAAAAGTTTATCCATTTAATGTCCAATAAAAACATATTTCCTAAGTTTATCCATTTAATAAGGTAAGATGGTTGTATATTTTAACATTCTTGATATTCATTTTTGAATTGTCTTATTGATGAAGTCTCATGATTGGATCACAATGATAAAGATGATGGTGATCAACATGATGAAGATGATGGTGATGATGATGGTGATGGTGATTATGATGATGATGATGATGGTGATGATCATGATGATGAATACGATAACGATCAACATGACAATGATGGTGATGATGATGATGATGAGGGTCATGTTCATGGTGATGATGATGATGATGATGGTGATTGTGATGATGATGGTGATGGTGATGATGGTGGTCATGGTGGTGATGCTGGTGATGTGGATGATGCGGGTGGTCATGGTGGTGATGATGATGATGGTGATCATGCTGATCATGGTGATGGTGATCATGATGATGGTGGTCATTTCAGGGTGATGATGGTGATATGGATGGCGATGATGAAGATGAACATAATGGTGATGAAGATGATGATGTTGAACATCACAGTAATGACAATGATGATGAAGATGATGATGATGGTGATGATCATGATGATGAATACGATGATGATCAACATGATAATAATGATGATGATGACAATGATCATGAGGACGATGGTGATGTGTATGGTGATGATGATTATGATGATGATCATCATCATCATCATCATGAAGACGATAATAATGAACATGATGATGATGATGATGATGTTGATCATCATGATGATTATCCTGAGGATGAAGATGACGACGACGACGGCGATGATGATGAAGACTTTGACGGTGATGATGATGATGAAGACGATGATGAAGATGATGGTGATGATGACGATGATGATGTTGATGATGATGATGATGATTATGATGTTGGTGATGACGATGAATATGATGATGGTGATGATGATGATGATGATGATGAAGATGATGATGATGGTGATGATGATGTTCATGATGATGATGATGATAACGATGATGATGATGATGGTGATGATGATGATGACGATGATGATGATGGTGATGATGATGGTTACATTGACAATGACGATGATGATGATGATGATGAAGATGATGATGATTGTGATGATGATGTTGATGATGATGATGATGATGACGATGATGATGAAGATGATGATGATGGTGATGATGGTCATGTTGGTGATGAAGACGATGATGACGATGATGACAATGATGATGAAGATGATGATAATGATAAGTGTGATCATTATGATTATGATGATGATGGTACCTAATTATGATTATGATGATTATGATGAGGGTCATGATGATGATCATGATGACGCTCTTGATGATGATGATGATGATGATGATGATGATAATGATGATGATGATGATGATAATGATGATGTTGGTGCTGACGACAATGATGATGATAGTGACGATGATCAACATGATGAGGATGATGAAGTTAGTAACTCTTTAAAAAAAAAGATAAAAGAAGATGATGATGATGGTGATGATGAGGATGATGATGAAGATGATGATGATGGTGATGATGATGATGATGATGATGATTATCATCGTCATGAGGACGATGATGATGATGAAGATGATGATGATGGTGATGATTGTCATGTTGGTGATGAAGACGATGATGACAATGATGATGAAGATGATGATAATGATAAGTGTGATCATTATGATTATGATGATGATGGTACCTGATTATGATTATGATAATTATGATGATTATGATGATTATGATGATGGTGATGAGGGTCATTATGATGATGATAACGTT
Source organism: Pseudotsuga menziesii (assembly GCA_001517045.1). Taxonomy (NCBI): domain Eukaryota; kingdom Viridiplantae; phylum Streptophyta; class Pinopsida; order Pinales; family Pinaceae; genus Pseudotsuga; species Pseudotsuga menziesii. The sequence goes on along the minus strand of LPNX011129229.1, from coordinate 122,604 downwards.
GATGATCGCGATGACGCTCTTGATGATGATGATGATGATGTTGGTGCTAATGACGACGATGATGATAGTGACGATGATGATCAACATGATGAAGATGATGTTAGTAACTCTTTAAAAAAAAATAAGATAAAAGAAGATGATGATGATGATGATGGTGATGATGACGGTGACAATGACAATGATGATGATGACGATGATGATGAAGATGATGATGATAGTGATGATGATGTTGATTATCATCATCATGAGGATGATGACGTCGATGATGGCAATTATGATGAAGATGATGATGATGGAGATGATGGTCATGTTGGTGATGAAGACAATGATGATGATGATGATAATGATAAGTGTGATCATTATGATTATGATGATGATGATGATGGTACCTGATTATGTTTATGATGATTATGATGATGATAATGAGGGTCATGATGATGATCATGATGATGCTCTTGATGATGATGATGATGATGATAATGATGATGATGATGATAATGATGATGTTGGTGATGATGACGACGATGATGATGATAGTGACGATGATGATCAACATGATGAAGATGATGGTGATGATGATGATGTTAGTAACTATTTTTTTTAAATAAGATAAAAGAATAGGTCTAATTAAATATTTACCTTTCAATATATTTCATCGTCATCATCATCAGTTACGCTCATCATTTCATTGTCGGAATAATATTCATGGGAATTGTCTGCTACATCATCTAATTCAACTATTTCTTGGACATCTTCTGCTGGATCATCATAATCACCTAAATCATGTTGATCATGCTCTTCGTCATCATCTTCTTCTTCCAGATAACCCTCTTCATTACCATCATCTAGGTTATACTTTACCGGCATTCCCCTTGGATCGTGTCTCACAAAAAATGACCAACCTGCTTTACTTGGAACCTCCGAGTAAAATACCTGTTCACATTGGCTTGGAAGAACATAGGGCTCCATTCCTGGCTCAAACAACCTTATATTTACCATGGTAAATCCATTATCATGTTCACTAATATTTCTATCAAGATCACATTGATTCAATCGTAACCTGTAACATTTGAAAATGAATAGAACTACCTTGAAGGATTTAAAGTCACATTGTATATTATCTTCCAAATACCCATAGTATCAATTTTCTGAGAGTTCTGGATGTCTGTCACTTCTAGATGAAACATTGGTCACCTTAAAGACTACAGATATCCCACAATCTGATGTTTTCTTTGTTCCATCCAATTTTTTGATCCGATATCTACCACCATTGTAGACCATAGCCTTATGGTGTTTTACCTGCAACAAGAAATACAAGAAAATATTACACAACCATTCAATAGTTATGCAGTAATACATGGAAAAGAACAACATGTACGTCAAAATGTAATTTGAAAAATAAAATACTTAGAGTGATTGATTAATATGCTTTCCATTTTATCTTTTAAACCATATGCTTAATTGATTTCCCTTGCTATAATATTTCTATCTCCATTGTGATGTGCTGCTTTTACCAATGAAGCCACACCTTCCAATGATATTCCATGACCTGATTGTTCGCATCGTTCAATCCATACCTTCATCCAGTCAATATTGTTTGCGATGTATAAATGAATTGCATCCCATTCTCAACCAACTGCTTGATGACAATAATCATTAAAATGAAAGACATGTGTAAATCTCCTGAACAAAGTATATGCTCTTAATTGATGCAATAACTAGAAAATGCAATTAGAATATGAAGGACATAATAAAAATCTACTATATAATAATTACCTTTCACCTTCCTTGATCTACCTTTCCCCTTCAGTTGCTCCCCTTCAAATTTGTTATTGGAGTCCGGATCACAAATGCGACATAAATTGAGCTTTGACGCTAAAATAGGAAGATATTCACTAACATACTACATGTTTTGGTATAATGTATATCCTTCCATCATAGAACCCTTAGCATGTGCTCGTTATCTCACCAAACCCTTCATAAATTTCAAGTGCCTCTCAACCATCCACATGGACCTTAAGTGCACAGGTCCACACAACTCAATCTCCTCAACTTGGTGTATGAAGTAGTGTTCCTATGCATTGAAAAATTCCGAAAGTAGATGCTTCTGCATTTCACACATGAGACAAGGAATTTATCTCCTCTAATACTTTATATCTTCTTTATGGATTTGTTTAGATGTCAAACATCTACAAGTGACGCAAACCAATAATGATATTTAATAAAAAAAAACATTAAATTACATATCATGAATTAGTGCACAAAAAACAAATATAAATTATATGGAGAATTAAAGAAACACTAAGCACATGCAATTAACCGCTAGTTACCTCATGTATTTACCAAGATTATATATAACTTGTTTGACATTGTTGTCAAAGTTGTCCGGGAGAGAGAGAGAGATAGAACATACTGTATCAATAAACAAACCACACCATTTATTAAACAAAGAGTATACAAACAAGAAAAAAAAATGCAATAAAATGAAAAAAAAATTATATGGACATAACAATAATAATTACCTTGATGAAGACGTGCCGATCATGTGTTTTTACCCCCGCAAAATCACCTTTTTTGTTATGATATTATTCAAGTTCGCACAAAATCCAATGGGAAATTTAATTTTCCACATTATATCTTTGACAACATTGCTTTGCTGCTCCATAAACATCCATGGAATTGAGTTTATATTAACTTGGTCTCTATTGCTATGAAATTGGATGACGTCTTTCATTGCATGGTTGCTTTCTTGAATGTCTTTGCAAGATTTCACAATTTTATCTTTCTCCCTCCTTAGCTCCAGTAGTCACCATAATGTTTCAGTCACATTCTTTCAAATATGCATTGTATCAAACAAATGAGCAATTTGTAGGTGCTCATAGTAGGGCAAGCTACTGAATTGTATAGGATTACTTTTCATTCCTCGTGGAAGCCCATTAATGCCTTCATGATCATGATGGACATCATGAATATTAGTTTATAAATAAATTACATCATAAATCGAATATGGCCACTACAGTAAATAACTCACAATAAAAATTAAAATACATAACAATTCATATACGATGATCCATACGTACCATGATGATGATTTCTATTGTATTGCATCTTTCAAAGGTGAGGAGTCATTATCCGTGGTTTTAATGCAGTCTCCTGCTTCCCATTGAAAAGATTTTTTTTGGTTGTTCTATACCTGTGATTCTTAGATAGGAAATGCCTATACTCATCAAACACCTCCTTCATTAAGCTTTTTGAGCGATGAGATTTGATCTTAGGACCACAAACTGGACATGAAAATTTACCCCACTAGAGGAAATTTCAACTCAAAATGGGCCTTTTAACTTTTATTCAAATTCCATGTCATCATGTGTTAGCCAATGAAATTGCTTTAAATTTGAAATACCGTATAGGTCTTAAACACTTTTTTAATATAAATTTGGGGAAAGGTATCATAAAAAAAACTACTTTTTTTGTTTGTATTTTTGACATATCTCCCCGTGTTTTTACTCAAATTTTGATCGGGAGAGCTCATTTGATGCGGAATTAAATTCCACATCCAACGAGTACCCACTCGACATACTTTTGACGGACCCTGCTACCCGAAAAAAAAGAAATCCCCCCAAAAATGGAATGATGATGTCATCATTCCGTTTTTTCAGGTATTTCTTGTTTTTGGAGTAGCGGGGTCCGTCAAAAGTATGCCGAGTGGGTACTCGTTGGATGTATAATTTAATTCTGCATCCAACGAGCTCTCCTGATCGAAATTTGAGTAAAAACACGGGAAGATATGTCAAAAATACAAACAAAAAAGTAGTTTTTTTCTTTTTTTCCTCCAAAATTAATAAATATTATTTTATTATTTTAACTATTATTTTATTAATTCATTTTAGGAGGCCCATTTTGAGTTTAAATTTCCTCTAATAGGCTTTGTCTAAAGACCTACAATATATTGATATGGAATATCTATGTCAATTATAATTATATATAAATTATATTAACTACTTCATATAATTAAATGCAATTAAAGTGGAAATTAAAAATACAAACCACAAAATGAAGTTAACCTAGGGGCATCATGTATTGTCCATACAACCATTGCATGGAATTGAAATTTCCTTTGTCGTATTGGTCTATATACGTCATACATAGTGATGCCATTCCATAACTTCAGTAGCTCACATATAAGAGGTTCTATATATACATTCATATCTTTGACTTGGAACTTACCTGATTGATTTGAAGTACATATAAAATATATCATTATGAGAACCATTAAGATATATAAACAATGCACAAGAGTAAAATAAAATATATATATATGAAATTAGGAAACATATTACGACAAATGAGATGCCACAACTACATTAGAAATAAAACAGTTGTAGACACAAAATACTTGGAATAATCATCGACAACATTATGTGCTCCCTCTTTATTGACAACCATAGAGGAATGCTATTGTTGATAACAAAAATAGGCCACACTGTGTAAATGGATTTCATCTATGCAAATGGATTAACACCATATGCTGCTAAAGAAATCCTAACATTATGTGGTTCTTCTTTAAAGTGAGGCCACTTTTCCTCCTTATATCTAAAAGAAGAACCATCTACAGGAATTCGAATAACATCATCTTGACTTATGTTCCTGGCATGGTAATCCATAAATTGTGCTATGTTTTTGCACCTGAACAGTCGTTGCAAACGTGGAATGATAGGAATACAATGAAGAACCTTCTAAGGCGCCTTTTTTGTTACTTTATCTGTTCGATATCTACTTATATGACATTCCGGACATTCTATTGCAAATTCATGTTGATTATAATATATAACATGGTCATCGGGGCATGCATGAATTGCTTCATAATGCATTCCAATATCTTTCATGATGGAAGTTAAATCTCAATATGCGCGAGGTAAAATATTTTATGGTGGTAACAAAAATTCAGCTATCAAGCTACAAAAAAATAAATAAATAGCTAATGTAATAAATAAATAATATTAACGAAACACATTTCATCCGTACGATGATCAATAATGAGTTAACAATACAATTATTAAAGGAATACATATAAACTTTATCATGATCCTATATATGTGATGGATTAGTTTACATACCTTAGCATCCATGTGATTGCTATGTTTGAAAGACCATTCATTTCCTTCAAGTTCATTATCAACAATACAACAGAGAGAAGTTTTGTTTTGGAGCCTTCATAAAGGGGTTCATATGCCTTATCAAGAAGAGGTATATTGTGAACATCATCAAATTCATCATCATTTTCATTATCGTCGTCATCGTCATCATCCATTCTAACATTAAATGAATCATGGATCAATTTATTTGTACCATCATATTCAACTACGTTATCGGTATGATCATCTTGTTCAAAATGATCATTCACTTGTTCTTCATTAAACATAGACGCTCCAGGATCCCGATCTAGAACTTGTTCTGAAAGAACTTCCTCTAGATGATAAGCCATTAGGTGTCTTTCCTTTAAAAAATATATGGAAACATCAATAGATATACATTAATATAGGAAACATTCAAATAATACATACATTTACCAAAGCAAAGAATATAAAAAACTTTATAATGCTAAACCTACAAATGGACGATATTCATTCCCCCCCTCAGCGTGTCCATGTTCCCTGCAATGTTTTGTGGCTGTTGAGATCAATATTCTTCTCCTCTTAAATCCCCTACAATCAGTACATGGGCAATAACATTTACTATCACCCCTTCGTTTCGTTGCATCCCATAGTCTAGCAAGCAATTGTTGATTGTTTTATGGTTTGGATCAGGAATATTTCTATTTGACATTTTGACACAAACTTCGTGAATGAATACTATTGACAATATTAAAAAAATCAAATTCCACGCATCACAATTTTCTCAAACGGAGGTTTGTTGAAGATTAAAAAATTCCCCGCAAACTGTTTGTCGAAGAAAAAAAATTTCCCGCAACCGCCCGTTGAAGAATAAAACAATTCCTGAAAGCGTTCGTCGAGTAATAAATAATTTTCGCAAACCGTCCATCGCTTCTATAGAAGACATATCAGAACGTTTAAAAATGTTTAAATTTATAATTTCACAGTCGTCGAATATCCAACGACATCGAACATAGTTACCCTTGGAAATATGGGTCAAACAATTTGAAATATGTCTTTATATTATTTCAAAAAACACCCCAAACACGTCGAAAATATGACACTCTCTTGTTGGATATCCGATGACATCCTCATCGAAATTTTGACACTCTTGCATCGGATATCTGACGATATCAATCGTCACAAATCCAACATTCCACAGTCGCATATTCGACGACAAAACTGTCGTCGAAAAACCTACGCCACTGCCATCAGATATTCGACGACGCTAAAATAATTCAAAAGGTACAATAATTTTCATCATTGCAATCCGACAGATCTGTACGTTACGTCAGATGTCGTCAAATTTCAAGTTCAAATCCTGTTGTGGTCGATAATAGTTCGAGGAATGTGACAATATGATACCATAGTTGAAGCAAAATGTGGATAGCTCCCCACCACTGATTGCTGGTGCATTGCCTGTAATGATATTTGTTGGGGTTTTGAACTGAGTGATTATCTTGTCCTCCAAGAAATCTATGATAACCTTTGTCGTGGCCTGCTTCGTTGGAATGGCCTCAACCCATTTTGTAAAATAATATGTCAGTATCCAATTATGTCCATTGCTCGATTTCTGCTTAAATTCATCGATGAATTCAAGGCTCCACTGCTGAAACGGGGCTTCGATCAGTGACTGGTTGAAGTGATAATGTTGCAAGTCTTTGTCTTCCTATGAAAAATTGGCAAGGTTGAAAACTACGTACATGTTTGTATATGTCCTAGAAGATGCTGGGCCAATAATATCCCAATCTCAAAATATGGTGAGCTATAATAACTCAAAAATTCGTAAAATTTAAAATTTTTCATGTAACATAAAATTTGCATAGTTGTCACTGCCTAAGAACCAATAACTGCTAACAGTTACTTCAAAAAGTAGTATTTAGAATTGAACATTGTAATTCTCTAGTTCTATACAATTTATTTTTTTATCTTTTAAGTACCATGTTACGGATGTTGAATTTAGCAGTTTATGTTTTAAAAAGACCGGAAAGAAAACTATATCTAAACCTGATACTAAGTGTGTTTTTACTGTCTTATGACAAGTAAGAAATAACTTTAGTTGAGATCGTGGCTTACTTAGCTTACAGCTAATGCAGTGAAGTGATGCTTCTTTTACAGGTTCTATATAGGTAAGCAGTTTTGTTACCAGTATTCCCAGAATGAGATTATCATTCAACTAACATAGAATACAAATCTAATTAAATTGTTTGTTTTGCAGCTTGGCCAAGTAAGAGGTATTGTTGATTTTTTATTGTTTAGAAACTTGCATAAATGTTTGTAAAGCAATATTGTAATAAACTAGATTTAGTTTAGTTATGCTTACTTGCACAGAACTTGTTCAATTAACTTTCATTTTTTGTTTTCAATTAAACACTTGTATTTAATTCTAGAAGGTGCATCTTGTGGAAAGATCTCCTTCTGCCATGAAGAGTATAGTAACCTAGGAAATCTATGAACTAATTGAAGTGATAAAAATACTTGTGACCAAAAACTACACATTAACATTAGTGTTTGGTATATAGGATTGTTTATAAATATTCAAGTTTTTTCCAAAAATTTAATTATTCTATTCCAATGATTTTCTTTTAACCAAGTATTAGCATTTCATTTTATTTTATATGAAATTCTCATTTAACATGAGTTTTACTAACAAAGCAAATACTCGTATTTGTATATCAATGACTAGACTAAGTCCTAGCTAAGTAATCTTTATAGTTCAAGTATTTATATATATTAATGGTTCATCCTCCATTGTTTTTGTATCTTCCTAAAAAAAATACTAAACATTATTTAAAAATGAGAGAGAACATGGATATGCATTTGTTAAGGTTTAAGCTTATGTTTAAGACCCTAGTATTTTATGAATACCTCCCACATTATTTTTTTTGGTTTAAACAAACAAAAACCAAATCATAGAGAATGAAACCAAAACAAATACTATCATATCGTTTTGACCTTTATACAAAATTATGTGCAGGTTAAAACGAGGTTTTAGAGCTATAACGCCGAACCCATCCTCTGCGAAATATTTGGTGCTACGTGTTCAAAGCAAATTCGATGGGGTTTTGACTTTAGCATTGTTGGTATAAAGTCCTAAACCCTAAATTCTCGATCTTACCCTAACTTTTACCCTGCTCTGAAAGATCGGTCGCAGGCCCATGTCCACTCAGCCTCTTTGTCTGTCCATTGTATAAACCTCTCTGTCCACGACCTCTCTCCTCTTTGTATAGAGATAAAGTTGGATGAATGCTCTAGTTTTTGTAACTGCACCCTCTTCTTGCCACTACCTGGCTTTAAACCACGATGCAATTGCCATAAGTCTGCCTCTACAAGTGCTGATAATTGCTCTCTGGTATTTTGGTCAGTTTAAGAGATGATCATGGCTCTAGCATTATCATAGTGTGGTCTTGCTGAATTGGGTTTACTATTTTACTGTTTATCTTTCGGGTGGCTTTTTGTTTTTCCCATCGTGATTTCAGTTTTCAGTCTTGAGCTTCATGTGCCATTTTACCTTTTGTCAGAGCTTTCTGGAATCTCGTCGTTCTTAGAGAGTTATCTAAGGGTTTGGAAGTGAGCATGGTGTGCCTATAACTACCTGACAGAGCCTTCTTGAAGCTTGTTAACTTTGTAAAAAGTGGCTAGGATTTGAATAGACCACTTCTTCAACAAATTGAACTAGGTAAGAAGATTCTTGTTTTATATAATAAAAAAAAGTGTTTCTCAGTTAATTGCTTTCATTTTAATAGTGGTATTAACTCCTTTTTTCGTACTCCAAACCCTTTTGCAGGTTGCAGTCTAAGGATAAACTGGGGTTGGAAGATGATAAAGGAAAGGACTCCACCAAAACGACTTCCTGGTAAGCCTCGGTTTCACTAAGGTTCTCCTACAGTGGTTTATAGTGTTGATTGTTGTTGAAGGATTTTGTAGGTTAATGGTTCTTCAGCTCGCCTGTGATGTACTGCAACGAAGGACTTGGACTAGCCAGGGGCCGTTATAGGATGATTTGTTTAGAAATTATAAATCCCTAGTGGTTGTCTTAGCAGAGTTTTGGAAGGGCTTTCATAGCTGATACAACTATTTGTTTATTGTAAAAATGTCCGTAGTTATGATACTTTTAATCAGGATTTTTAAGCCTTGACTGGTTATGTAAAAGGCCATAGGCCTAGACTATGTCTGTTCAGTTTTATTTTAGGTCTTAAAAATTTCTTATAGCTTAAAGCTAATTGAATGTATCTCTGTTTTGATAATATATTATACATTGTGGTTATTTTAATTATTTTTGTTGTTATTACCTTTCGAGGGGTTTACTGCAATTCTCAGGACCCCCGAGCTTGTCTCCTGGTCAACTTGGTAGAGATACTGGGTGAGAGATGTAGTCTAGGAATCCTCTGTAACTCCACTTAGTGTTCAGTAGAAGTAAGTTTTGCATACAACAGTATGAACTCATCTTAGAATAAATGCACTAGTTCAAGTCTTCAACACTTTTCCACTCAAATCATACTTCAGCTAGTCCCCTCCATTGAATTCTCTTGTGTACTTTGTTCACTCAGAATGATCACAAATATAGAATGAGCACCCTCAGTTGTCTTCAATGGGAAGTTTTATTAGAATCCCTAGGTCTTTTGGGTCAGTTTTCACTTAATGAGCCACCTACTCTTGTTCCACTTTCTTGGGGAATCATGACCACAAAAATAGGGAAGTTTCCACCTGCAACAGCTAGAAGTCGTTTGAGGATGCTGCCAAATGTCAATCTGCTCTCAACCCGACTTCCTCCATCAAGTGACCAGTAAAACATTCATTCAACAGCCTCCCTAAGATGTTGTCTCATCTTTCATTTATTTATTAATCAAATATTCTACAATTACATTAAATTATCCTTGACCCCACTTGGTCATTAATTAAAAAATTTAACATAAAATATAACATAATGTTTATTAAAACATGAAAATGTTTTGCAAATTGGGGCATGTGACATACACAGCCCCTTAATTTATAACATCATCCTCGATGTTATTTATTCCTCGTCCTCAGAATTGCCCTGGAAAATAATTGGATATTCATCCCGCATACGACTCTCCAATTCCCAGGTGGCTTCTTCTGGACTAAGGTGCTTCCATTGCACCTTCACCTGACCAATGGTGTGATTCCGAAGCAAGATCTCCCTCCTTTCGAGGATACAATCTGGTTCCACCAGAAAATCTCCTTTGGGCTCCACCTGCACATCATTCCAGTTAATAATATGAGTAGCATCATGTACGTATTTTTTTAACACAGAAATATGAAAAACATTATGAACCTTCAAATTTGGCGGTAAAGCTAACTGATATGCTACCTATCATATTCTGGATAGTATTTCAAAAGGTCCACAATATTGGGGTGCTAACTTAGCACAAATTCCTAATCTCAGAGAACTCATTTTAGGCCTCACCTTAATAAAGACATGTTCACCTACCTGGAATTACTTTTGAGTTCGTTTAAGATCTGCTTGACTTTTCTGTCGATTTGTGCAACTTTCAAGTTACCTTGCACTTATTTTACAATTAACTCCATCTCTTTTAATAATTTAGGTCCTAATACTATCCCGTCAACTGGATTATTCCATGAGATGGGGGTATTGCACTTCTTGCCATACAAAAATTCAAAAGGACTATATATTAATGAGGCTTGGTAGTGATTATTGTAAGCAAACTCTACCAAATGTAAGTAATCTTCCCATTTACCTGGATGTTCTTTTACATACATTCTGAGCAGATCTTCCAATACCTGATTCACTCTTTCAGTCTGTTCATCTGTTTGAGGATGGAAATAGGTACTGAAATTTAATGTAGTATTTATTCTTTTAAACAAAGACTTTGAGAAGTTGCCCGTAAACTTAGGGTATCTGTCTGAAATTATTACTTTTGGTATTCCATGTAAACAATTTTTTTTTTAAGGAATATATCAGAAATATTCGCAGCTTTATAAGTAGTTTTTACAGGTATAAAATGAGCTTCCTTGCTTAGTTTATCGACAACTACCATTATTGAGTCATTCAAGTTTTGATTTCTAGGTAGTCCTGTAATAAAATCAAGGCTGATTATCTCCCACTTCCATCTAGGAATAGGTAATGGCTGAAGTAACCTGGCTGGATGTTGGTGTTCAGTATTTACTTGCTAACATTCAAAGCACTCAGCAATGTATTCTGCCAATTCATTTTTCATGTTTGGCCAAAATTAATCCTTTCATAACATGGTTATACTCTTCTGATAACCAAGATGTCATGAGTAAGGAGTCTTATGAATTTCGTTTAAAATCAGTAACTTAATCTTAGGTACATTAGGTATGTATAGTCTATCTTTATATAATAGTAATCCCTTTTCATTTAGACTATACCCTGTACTTAAACTTTCAATTAAATTTTCTCTTACCTTTGGTTGTAATTTATGATAATTTTCATCTAATATTATTCCTTCTTCTAGCTGTTCTTCTAAATCTGTTTTATAGGTGCTGATTACTACTGCAAAATTCAATTTTGCATTCCTGCTTAAAGCATCAACAACCTTATTTTATTTTCCATTAATATGTTGGATTTCAAAATCATACTCACTAAGGAAAGCTAGCCACCTAGCTTTCCTAGTGTTTAGGTTAGGTTGATCCAACAAATATTTTAACCCTTTATTATCTGTCATTAGTATAAACTTTCTTCCGATTAAATGATGACGCCACATTTTTAAGGCATGTATGACAACAGCCAATTCTAAGTCATAGATCGCATAGTTTTTCTCATGAATCTTCAACTTCCTAAACTCATAGGCAATGACGTGTCCTTCCTGAGTTAAAAATCCACCTAAATTGTCATTGCATGCATCGGTACATACTATAAAGTCTTTATTGGGATCAACAATTCTTAAGATTGGTGCAGTGGTTAATAATGTTTTTAACTTTTTAAAAATATCTTCACAGTTTTGACTCCACTCGAAATTCTTCCCTTTCTTTTGTAAAGAAGTTATGGGATTTGCAATTCTTGAAAACCCTTCGATAATAGCCAGTAATCCCCACGAATGATCATATGTCAGTTATGTCTTTTGGGACTGGCCATTCTTTGATTGCCTTTATCTTTTCGGGATCAATAAAGATCCCTTCTTTAGTCACTACATGACCCAGGTACTGTATTTTATCCTTAAAGAAATCACATTTACTGAATTTTGCATAGAGCTAATGTTCTCGTAACTCTTGTAAAACAATTTTTAAGTGCTTTTCATGTTCTTCAGACTTTGAATAAATTAAAATGTCGTCAATTAATACAACCACAAATTTATCAAGGTACTTATGCATTATATTATTCATCAGACACATGAAGATATCCGGGGCATTAGTAAGCCTGAATGGCATAAAAACAAACTCATAGTGACCTTATCGGGTCCTAAAAGTTGTTTTAAAGATGTCTTCATATTTGAATCAAACTTGGTGGTAACCAGATCGTAAATCAATCTTTGAGAATACAGTCGCTCCACATAGCTGATCAAACAAATCATCTATGCGAGGTAACAGATATCTGTTTTTGATAGTCATTTTATTTAGTTGACGGTAATCTATACATAATCGTAGAGTTATGTCCTTCTTCTTAACAAAAATAACAGGTGCTCCCCAGGGAGACACAATGGGTTTGATATAATTCTTATCAATAAGTTCTTTTAACTGTGACTTTATTTCATTTAATTCCAATATATTCATCCGATAAGGGGCTTTTGAGCTGGGCATTGCACCAGGTACCAGCTCAATAGTGAAGTCTAACTCCTGCTTCAGGGGCAATCCTGGAATTTCTTTTGGAAATACATCTGAATAATCCCTGATGATCGAAATGTCTTCCAGTTTTAATTTACCTTCGTTATTATTATTTTCTTCATTAGTTACTGTTACAGAAAAGGATTTACAACCTTTTTGAACAACTTTCTTAAGTTGCAAAGCAGAGATCTGTCTTATAGTTGTTTTCCTAGGGGTTCCTTTTTCATTTACTGTTTCTCTATCGTTATTTACGCAAGTAAATGTTTTATCGAAACAATTCAGGACTACCCTATGATGTTCTAACCAATCCATACCAATTAACATATCATAAGAACCTAAATGTAATACACTAAGCTTAACATAGGTTTCAAATTGATCCATTTTTACAGTACAATTCTTGACAAAACTAATCACTTTTCTATTTGCGCCAGTAGCTAGCTGGACTAACCAAGACTTTGCAACCTTTTCTACTGATAACTTGCATTTTTCTACTAAATCAGGAGAAATATAACTTAAGCTAGCCCCAGGATCAATTAAAATAGATATAGTGGTTTGATTCATCTTACCTTCCACTTCCACCATGGAGGTTTGATAGTCCTCCTTCCTGTTTTCCAGTGCTGCATTGATCCTGGGAATTGTCCTTGCTAGATTACCAACAGTCATCTCCTCCTGTATCGTATGTATGTTGCTAACAATCTTCTTCCTATTGGGGCAAACTGATGCATAATGAGGACCATTACATTCCCAACACTTTACTGTTTCCTTTCGTTCAATGTTCTTGGTATAGTTACTGTGATTATTAACAAGTTCTTTATTTTTTTGACCATTTGGGTTTAATTGTGAATTACCTTTGTTCCCCTGGAAATTTTTATTAGGAAAATTTCATATGTTATTATTCCTAAAATTACGGCTCGGTACAAAACCTTTCTTTCTCTATTCAAAATTATTAGTTCTTTTTAGCCTTCCAATTTGTCATGCCTTCCTTTTTGCGATTCTGTTCATAATAGAAATTCACCTTTCTCTTCGTGTCTTCTAAAGTTTTTGGATTATCATATTCAATTATATGTTTTATATGGAAGGGTAAGTAGCTTAGAAACCGTTGTACCTTAGGCTTTTCATCCACAATGTAAGGCACATATCGAAGCAAACTTAAAAATTTACTGTTTAGTTCTTTCATGTTCATTATTCCCAGTTTTAGTTCATAAAATTCCTTAGCCCACTCTTCGTAGTACTGTTCTGACAAGAATTTCTTTTTAAAATATTTCTTAAACGTACTCCAGTTAATGTTTTTCTCTCTAATGCCTTTTACTCTTTTTAGGTCCTGCCACCAAATATCTCCCTTCCCAGTGAGGTTGTAAATAGCCATTATGGCTTTTTGTTGATTAGAATAATTATAAATTTGAAAATATTTGTTCATCCCAGACAGCCATGATTCATCCTCTTCTTTCTTCTCAGTTTCACCATTAAAGGTTGGTGGCTTTATTTTCTTAAATTCTCCAGAGATTTCTTGGTAAGGTTTAAATTTTCTCTTTCTTGTATGATAATTATCTTCACTACTATCACTAGTATATTGATAATTCTTTTGATGTGGATCGCCATAAACCTCAGAGGATGAGCTACTTTCGATTTTAATATGTTTAGACTTTTTGTTTTTATGTTGGTAAGGCATATCTTCAGATTCTATTCATTTATATTTTTCTTCATTCTGAAGTTTTTCCATTAAAATCTGATTAAGCTCCTCCTGCGCTCTCAGAATTCTCTCATTTTCCTTTTGACTGTTTCCATTTCTACTCTTAGTTCCTTGACCGTTTGTAATAATTCAGAAGAGTTATTAGTTATTTCTTCTTGTATGGGTTCTCTTTTAGAATTACTTCGTTCAGTAAACGAGGACTCCTCATCCGCATATTCTTCTAATCTTTCCATACCTGCAGTTAACTCAGAAAAATTCTCTAGAAGTATATTTCGAAAGAAAAGTAAAAATCAGTATGCATGTTTTAAATCCACTGTTTATTTATGCAAGTTGAACCACATTCAGGCCTAGTGTTTGAACCTTGGGTTCTGATACCACATGTAATAACTCAAAAATTTGTAAAAATTTAAAATTTTTCATGTAACATAAAATGTTCATAGTTGTCACTGCCTAAGAACCAATAACTGCTAACGGTTACTTCAAACAGTAGTATTTAGAATTGAACATTGTAATTCTCTAGTTCTATATAATTTATTTGTTTATCTTTTAAGTACCATGTTACAGATGTTGAATTTAGCAGTTTATGTTTTAAAAAGACAGGAAAGAAAACTATATCTAAACCTGATACTAAGTGTGTTTTTATTGTCTTATGACAAGTAGGAAAGAACTTTAGTTGAGATCGGGGCTTACTTAGCTTACAGCTAATGCAGTGACGTGATGTTTCTTTTAAAGGTTCTATACAGGTAAGCAGTTTTGTCACCAGTATTTCCAGAACGAGATTATCATTCAACTAGCATAGAATAAAATGCTAGTTAAATTGTTTATTTTGCAGCTTGGCTAAGTAAGAGGTATTGTTGATATTTTATTGTTTGGAAACCTGCATAAATGTTTGTAAATCAATATTGTAATAAACTGGATTTAGTTTAGTTATGCCTACTGTCACATAACTTGTTCAATTAAATTTCATTTTGTGTTTTCAGTTAAACACTTGCCTTCAATTCTAGAAGGTTATGTAAAAGGCCATAGGCCGAGACTATGTCTCTTCAGTTTTATTTTAGCTCTTAAAATTTTCTTACAGCTTAAAGCTGATTGACTGTATCTCTCTTTTGATAATATATTATATATTGTGGTTATTTTAATTATTTTTGTTGTTATTACCTTTCGAGGGTTTTGGGTTAAGTAAATTTTTTAATTAGTTTGCTTTTCTTTTATGTTAATTATATCTTGAGGGTTTATGACATTAGGATTTTTAGATAGTAACATAGTTATTAAAATCATAAATGTTTTCTCGAAATAAAATAGGGAAAAGATATTAATTGTATAATTTAATTCTTTTTTGTACCTTCTGAAATATACTATAGGTTTTTGATATTTATAAATACTCATAGATGAAGTATGTAACTCCATATAGATATCTAAATGATGCTTATAGTTGTATAGAATAGAGTAGATAGATTTGAGCTTATTTACTTATGAAGAGAACATTTATTTTACATAAGTTAATTTACAAACCCTAATTCTTCTTTAAAATAATTAGAGAGTTAATATTTTATTTTTAGTTAACCCTAGTTTGTATTTTCACTTAATGAATTTCATTTGGTAAATGGTTAGCCTTGTTTACTGTTTCTTTTAAGTTAAACTTAATCATGATAATTTCATGTTTCTATACTATGTGTTTATTATTGAAAGATTAGGTTTATAATATTAAATTTTGATTTATTGTGTAAATCATTACACAGACTAGTGTATAATACCATTAACTCTTTCCTATTTGTCTTTATTTGATTTTTTTTAAATAATTTAACTAAATGAAAAGTATAAAAGAAGACATACAAACAATTTATACAAATGTTCTTGTAGAAAATAACAATTTCATCTGCTTACATTCTTCATTCGAATTCTTTATTTGAAAATAAACTAACCTACTGTACTACAGTACTACCTTATAAAAGGTGTGGAAAAATATAGTTTAGGTATTTTCTTTCCATCTATCAATTAAATCAGAAATACTTCTACTCATTTACCCTAACCTGACTAGTTCAGAACTTATTAACTTTCATAGCTTATACATTTCTCCTAACTAACCCTAACAGCAATAAGAACATAAGTATAGCATATCATTGATAAATATTAAGCATTCCAGATGATAATAAATAATTAGATAACTGAAATAAACAAGTAAAAAATTGAAGTATATATGAGGTGACAACAACTTAAGGAACATGTTCCTCCCAACCAACTCCTGGGGAAGAGCTGGAATGCAATTCTCAGGACCCCTGAGCTTGTCTCCTGGTGCACTTGGTAGAGATACTGGGTGAGAGATGTAGTCTAGGAATTCTCTGTAACTCCTCTGAGTGTTCAGCAGAAGTTAGTTTTGCATATAGCAGTGTGAACTCAACTTAGAATAACTGCACTAGTTCAGGTCTTCAACACTTTTCCACTAAAATCATACTTCAGCTAGTCCCCTCCATCGAATTCTCTTGTGTACTTCATTCACTTAGAATGATCACAAATCCAAATTGAGCAGCCTCAGGTGTCTTCAATGGGAAGTTTTATTAGCATGCCTAGGTCTTTTGGGTCAGTTTTTACTTAATGAGCCACCTGCTTTTGTTCCACTTTCTTGGGGAATCATGACCACAAAAATAGGGAAGTTGCCACCTGCAACAACTAGAAGTAGTTTGAGGATGCTGCCAAATGTCAATCTACTCTCAACCCATCCTCCTCCATCAAGTGACGAGTAAAACACTCATTTAACAGCTTCCCTAAGCTGTTGTCTCATCTTTCATTTATGTATTAATTAAATATTTTGCAATTACATTAAATTATCCTTGACCCCACTTGGTCATTAATTAAAAACTTTAACATAAAATATAACATAATGTTTCTTAAAACATGAAAATGTTTTGTGAATTGGGGCATGTGACATGAGCTGTGGTGGATGCAGCGTGGTGACCGCCACATAAGCCTTGGTGAAATTCTTTCATGACTTCTTCCACTTGTATTGGTTCTATACATGCCAAAATGATGCCTTCAGGGTTTTTCCATCCTAAAACTTGAACTAACGTTGAGTCTAAGTCCATGATGCAATG
This sequence comes from Pseudotsuga menziesii, assembly GCA_001517045.1. NCBI lineage: Eukaryota > Viridiplantae > Streptophyta > Pinopsida > Pinales > Pinaceae > Pseudotsuga > Pseudotsuga menziesii. The sequence continues at coordinate 104,908 of LPNX011129229.1, read as the reverse complement.
CTTGGAAGCTTTCAACTTTAGAGATCTCTTCTTATGATCTGGCAAATGAGCACTCGTGCAATAGTGTCAGCAGAAGCAAAAGAAAAAAATTGAAATGGCTTAGAATAGTCTAGACTTACTAATACTAGTGCTCGAATAATAGCTTCTTTAACTTCCCCAAATGCTCTCTTGGATTCTTCGGTCCATCTCAAATCTGCATCCTTTTTTAACAACTTTTTCAAAGGTTTAATAATCTTTGTAAAATTAGGAATAAATCTATGAATAAAATTGATTTTTCCAAAGAAAGATCTTAAAGCCTTCAAATTTTTGGGTAACAAAATTTCTTTAATAGCTTTTACTCTTTTTGTATCTATTTTAACACCATTCTTTGTAACAACATTCCCAAGTAACTTACTTTCAATGATGCCCAAAATAATTTTTTTTGGGTTTAAGGAAATTCCATACCTACGGAAACACTCAAATAATTATCGAAGGTGTTTGACATGATCCTTCCTTCTTTTGGAGTAAACTGTGAGATCATCTTCATATATTTCCAAGATTTTCTGTAATATATCTCTGAAAGTATAGTCCATAGCTCTTTGAAAGGTGGCCCCAACATTCATCAAGACAAAAGGAATTCGCAGGTTTTGGTATGTACTCCAAGGCGTAGTGAAGGAAGTATTCACTCAATCTTCTTTCTCGACAGCCACCTCATTGAAGATTGAAAATCCATCTAGGAACAACATCAATTCCGATCCCGTGATCCTTTGCACTAAGAGTTCCATGTTCGAAAGCGGGTAATTGTCTTTCTTGGACACTGCATTTAGGTTCCTGAAATCAACACACACCCTGACATCACTTGTTTTCTTCATAGATGGGACGGGGTTGGAAAGACACTTTGAATACCTTATTGGGACTATGATCTTTGCTTCCACCATCTTCTCCAATTCTTTCTTAACTAGAAGAGCCAATTCATGATTCACCTTCCTTAAAAACTGTTGACGTGGTTTCGCATTTTCTTCCAAAGGTATAGCATGTTGAATAATATCCTTGTCATAGGTTTTTAGTTCATTGTATGACCAAGAAAATACGTCCCTGCATTCTCAAACCAAATCAATGACTTCCTTTCTTTCTTGAGGATCTAAGGTCTTACCAATCTTAATCGGACGTGGGCCTTCTTGAGAGACAATATTCACTTCTTCGTATTCTGGATTTGAAGTTGTGTATTTTAATTTGCACATGTCATCTATATCAAACTTCCTTTCCAAAAATACCCTTTCGACTGGAATAGGGTTATGCTGAGGTTCTTCAGTGGATCCTTCCTTTCTCCAATCAACTTGGTTACCTGCATATTCCTCCATGTTGGCCATGAATCTACGGATATGCTTGTCATCATCAAACACTTCCCAATTGTCGAAGTTGTCTGGTACAGAAGGACGAAATATTACTTGTACTTTGCAGGCATCTTGTACTTCAATGTCTGGATCAAAGATTGAGGCAAAAACTGCAAGAGCATCTGATGCTTGGTTATGTTCTCTTGGTACTGCTTGCAAAAAAAAAACTTGAAAATCCTCTGTGGCAATTTTGACCGCGTCTTTGTATCTCTTCAATCGCATCTTTTTACAAGAAAAAGTGCCCTTTACTTCACATACCACAAGGTCAGAATCACTTATAACATGCAGTAACTAAATACCATAATCTTTAGCAACATTTAGCCCAAGCAAAAGAGCCTCGTACTCAACAACATTGTTAGTGCCATCAAATTCTAATTTAAAAGAGAAATAATGATGCTCATGTCTTGGAGAAATTAATACTATTCATGCCCCCACACCTGCCTGAGACTTGGGCACTTCGAAATATAGTATCCAAAAATTATTAATGTCCTTCTGAGGAGGAATATATGTATCCAATACTACATAGGAACCAATATCATGTTGGTATATGTACTCATTTTCCAGTTCCGCGGGGTCCTCTACATGGTGTTTCCTCATTGTTTCTCTTTGAAGATTGGTGTAGCTGCCTTCTGGAGTGGGAATAGTTTCATAAGACAAGTCCATTTGTAGGCTACCTCCAAGGTCTGCTCCTAACTTTCTAGAAAGAAGCATTCCCCATGATTCTGGAAGATCGATCAACACAATATCCATTTTTAGGATTATGCTAGGATGAACAGTTAGTCGCATGGGGACGTCCACCACCAAACCACAAACTTTTACTTCTCTGGAATCCATGGTGCACACATTACTGTATGGCCTCGACACCTGCAATCCTAGTCTTTTCATCACGGCTAAAGGAATAACATTAGTTGATGCTCCCGAGTCAAACATGCAATTATGCAAAACCAAATCACCAATGCATATGGAAATAAAAAAAGTTTATTTGTAGGATTCTTATTCTCGGTTGGTAACATGTTTGATAATATGATGGGTGCATCTTCTCCTTCATTGGTTTGATTTACTACTGGTCGTTTCTCTATAGTTCCTTCTTAAAAATGTAGTAATTCAACAACTTGTTTTCTGACCGAGGGAACTTTGACCAGTCCTGTTGGGAGTACCAGAATCTTCATGGTACCTAGGTTACCCGTGACATCAATATTTAAAGGTTCATCAGTAGCCAAATCAACCAAAGAAGACTTACTTGAACTTAGGATGGGTGAAACCCTCACCCCTTCGGTATTTGTTGTTGTAAGCCTCCTTTGCTTTTGATAAACATTTCCAGTGCTCATATTTTCATACCATTTCCTAATTTGCTCTTGGTTAGGCATTTCTACGAGTATCCTGTTCACTCTTTCATCATCGATTGAGCTTCTCCTTACTTCCTGCATATCATCATTAGAAAACCCAAACTGCCTTTTTTCAAATAAATTACATACCTCTACACCGTCCTCTTCAAACAGAGCGTTGTTTTGAGTATATTCCAGATAAAGGGCACATGTTCTCTCATTGTGGAAACTCCGATATGCCCAACAATAGTACGGAAATTCATTTATTGTGTTAGTTGGATCCAAAGAGGAGTGAGGTCTCTATTGTGGAGGTCCTTTGTTCAGGTTCTTTGGAGGAAACCTCGGTTGACCAGTTTGTTGGGATCTTTCTAATTGGACGATTTTGTTCTGCATGTTAGTATTTTGTTGAGCCATATCAATCCTTAATTGCTACATTTCTTCAATTATGATGTTCATCGGATCCGGGCCTTCGCTAGGGGTAGGATTTTTTTCCTTGCTCTTTGGATCGGGCTTTTCCCTGGAATACCCAGACGTATCTAGCTGCCCCACAGCTTTCCAACTATCATCCAAAATATTTACCTTTTTCTTTGCAGATGGAAGATCAGTCGTTCTATCTAGAATTAGGTGGAACATAAAATCCTCTGAGAAGGATTTCAAATAATATGACAAAATCATTACTTCTGGGGCTTTGTAATTTGCAGGAAATTATTTGACAATTCTATTGAACCTGCGATCAAATTTCTTAATGGATTCATTTTCACTCCTTTTTATAGTCATTTGTGCATTGTTCAATAGCACTGGGTCCTTCTTTTCTTTCCATCTATCGACTAACTTTTTCTTCAAATCAGCACAGGTATCTATAGTACCAACAGGTAGATATTTGAACCATTCAGCTGCATCATGGGTTAGATAAGAAGCAAAAGCCTTGAACTTAACATCCAAATGAGAAGTGTGAGTAAGCATAAAACACCTTTCCATGCCCTCCCAATGATCTGTAGCAGACATGGCGTCAAACCCAGAAAATACAGGAAATTCCCTAATATCTTTGAACTTTATCGTTTGGTTGTGATATCCTGTAATATTCGTGGAATCAAATGCAGAGAAGGAAGCATATCTGTTTTATTACTTAAATTGGCAAAAAGTTTGTGTATGTCCGGTAAGGTATCGGAAGCTACCTCACTACTTACCAACCTTTGTCGAAGTCAATCGTTTCTTCTTAACAATATATGACTGAGGTCTGGGAGGAGCGTACCTTTGAAAATTGACCTTCTCGGATATCTTTTAGGATTATTCACCAATGGAGTCGCCAGGAAAGACCTACACTGTTAGCTCGAGCAAGTCTCACCAAAATAAAAACAAAGAACGTACCTAAGTAATACATGGAGTCGCTAGATAAACCTCTCACGTTAATTAGTGTTAAAAACACAATTTCAAAAGATGACACCTGAAGATTTATCGATAATGTCATTCTTTCCTTGATATTGCCTCAACAATTTGAGGCTCCCCGACAACGGCACCAAAATGTTACTGGTTGAAATGGCAGGTTATTGTCGCCGGTAAGCATATCCAGAAAAAGTGACCATTGTCACCTTAGTCACTTGCCCTTAATTGCTTCAGAAGTCTTCCTAGGGGAGAGCCCTATGTGACTTTGCAAAAAAACTCTAAAAACAAAGATATCTCTCTCGAGTATGTTATTGATCAGTGCCTAATGGAGTCTAATTCAAGAGTGAATAATATGCCTCTGGGATAATTTAAGGATTGTTATTCTAATTAGGATCATGCAATCATCTAATTATAAGCAAGAGATAATTAAGCCAAAATAATCCAAATAATTAAATAAAATATGCAAATAACAAATAATATTAATTCAATGAGATTAATTCACAACATAATACTTAACTTGCAAACTCAAACAAAAAATAATTAAATAACAAAATGGTAATTAATAACAAAATATAAATTAATATATATATTAAGAAACAATATTGATTAAAACATGTTAAATATCCACAACGTAACCACTAAATTAAACCAAATATATATAATAATTCAAATAAAGTAAATATTTAAATCATTAATTAACAAATAATAATTAAGAATAAAAAATATTAAAACTTAGCAAATAAACTAAATATCATATATCATTATCCAATTTGAAAAGTAAAAAGTTAAAGGCATTTAATAATTATAAACAATTTAAACATTTGATGATTATAAATTTTATCATGCTATTTTGTAACCTAAAACAATAAAATTTAATTCTTACATTCACGTTAACATGTAAGAAAGATATTTAGGGTTTGGAGGACCGATGCCAAAGGTTGAGAGAGCGGGAAAGGAAAGGCCGCGGGAGAAGAAGGCCTGGCTACAAATAGAGGAGGGCTGATGTGTGGCGAGGCGGCAGCAGTGAATTGCTACGTGGAGGGAACGCGAGCTGAAGGTAGCAGCTGCAGTGTTCGCGGGAAGGTGTAGGAGAAGTACGACGGTGTAAGGAGAGACTACAGGCTGCGGGGACCGTGAGGAGGAAATACCCCGGTAGTGGAGAGACGTACAGGGTCAGCTCGTTGCGCGGTGGAAGAAAAACCAAGCCCGCGAAGGTAAATGGAAGAAGAGTGAGGCAGCTAAAGGTTTGGAGATGAAAATAAACGGGTGCACCAGTCCTAGGGCATCTAAGGAGGAGAGAGGCAGAGACTGGGGAGATAGAGCCGTAGGTAAACAACTACCCATGGAACGAGAAGGATAATCCCGTAAAGATCACGAAGGAAACGTCTCTCTTTCTTTGAGGTGAAAAATGCCTTGGAAAATGACAAACCCTAAGCTAAATGCAGCCCTATGGCTACCATTCAACTAAGAACATCAGTCACTTACCAACAATACACATTCAACCAAGAACATCAGTCACTTACCAACAATACACAAGAAGGTAAAAACCAAACCTTAACGTGCTTGTGTTGAGTCAACAAATCTGAGCATCACTCAAAGCCAGCTTGAGTAACTCAAGCAAAATTTTCCTCAATAATACCTCATCTTCTCCAAAGAGCCCTATTTTCTGGAAAATCAATTATATAGTAATAATCTTACTTATCATATGATTCAAAATTAAAGTGAGGAGATTTATTTATACATTCTCACACTCACTTAAAACATTTAGACCCACATGCCTTATAATACATAAATCCATCAATTAAGACATCAATTTAAAATTAGAATAATATAATAATAAAATATAAGGTACCGGAGATATTGGTTTAGAGGATGCCAAAATAGTCTTATCGAGCTAGAAATTCCAAACGAGGGTGCCAAAATAGTCTTATCGAGCTAGAAATTCCAAACGAAGGATTGGAATGGACCGGGAGGGATGCATCGTAATAATTCAAAAAGTTCCAAAAAAATTTCCAATTTTTTCTTTTTATAAAAAATAATAAAACAAATCAATTAAAAAATATTTTTTTATTTAAAAAAATACATCAAAATAAATTAACTACCTTACTTTCACTTTATTTAATCACATACTAGTTTATTTAATTACATAATCATTTATGATTTTAAAGTTGTATATTAGTATTTCTTACTCATATTCAATTCTTTGCATTAATTTACTTTGTGTGTTTATGAAAAATAAAATAGCTATGTAAGCTTCTCAACAATATCTAAAGAAGCCTATCCAACTTAAGTCGCTATTAAATGGTACTTAGTACATTGTGACCTATTTGTTTGCCCATACTTACATTCATAACCTTACTCATCTAAGCAGATATATTATAGTTTTGATTCTATAAGAAGGGAAGAAGTGTTTTGAAATTGGATCACCATTATTTTGATCCTACAAGAAGGGGATAAGTTTTTTGGAATGGTCTCAAAAATCTTGCAACCATTTTGTTTACATTTAAAGTTTTATTTGGTGGAACACAAGTTTGGATTAAATACTTGTGATAAAACTTGGAATTTAGCTATAATACATTTTTTATATTATTTAATGAAATTTTATAACAATTTTAAGTTTAAAAATAATTAAAAGAAAGATTTATTTTTTCTTTAATCTAATAAAGCTTTGATTTTGGTTATTTTATTTTTGTAATTAGGTGGATACAAGCACTCCAAAGTGCATGGATCACTTATGTACGGTACTAGAACATCAAGGCAGAGAGCCATGCATGATGAGTTAGGTTTCATTAGATCAAGTCACTAATGCCAACATCTTCATTGTAATCAATATGACCAGCGTAGATCCAAATCCTAGGCTCTATCAAGCACCGAGAGGGATCAAATATCCCGAGGTGCAAACTTCCTTTAGTGAAATATTAATATTATATTAATATTAACTTTTATATTTTAAATTAACTATTAGATGCAACTATTAGCTTAACTCTACTGATGATACAACCATGAGCTTAAATTCAACTATGACGCCATCACACTCTTAAAAAGGTGTTATCCTCTCTCGCTTAAGCTGCTTCTGTGGTGTCCCCTCTTCTCCAATCAATGTCATGAACTAAAGTATTTGTATCTTCATCTTTCTACAACTGGACTCAACACCTAACTTTACCAACTTTAACCACTTTTAACAACTTCAACGTAGATTTATTTTGCATTTATATAAATACTTATCTCCTTACTTTCAGAATCCACGTCTATTTTCAGCTCTCAAATAAGTAAGGACTCTAGGGTTTGAAGCTGAATTAGTAGAAGGCTGAAGCAGTGTAGCATAAAACTCATACATTTCCTCTATTCTGGTATTGGATATACCTATTGTACTGTAAGTCAAAGTTCAAACTACAATGGAATTGTTCAATCAACATGTCTCTGACAGGTTAGTTTTCATGGTCGTATGGCTGACATTGTTGACTGCTATGGCCTCCGCGAAGCTACACACCGAGACATTCGTTGTATGTATAAAATTTATTTTTTTAGTTTTAAAATTATATTATTTTTTAATATTTTTTTTTTTCAAATAAGATATCCGGTTAAACTTAAAACCTAATAAATGAAAAATATAAGTAAATTATATATGGTTAAAAGTATTGGGATAATTAATAAATATATTTTTCCATCCTTCGTAGTTTTTGCATATATATAATTTTAGATTAAAATATCTGTACTGGTTTTTGATCACTCATAATATGACTATATACACACCTTTATTCTTTGATTATTTATGTAATGCTCTCGAGCTGGTTTATTGGATATTCAGCTTCAATTGACCTCTGTAAAGAGGCTATGTGGGACGCACAATATCATCACCGTTAACGGTTAGTTTCCAGGTCCAACTCTCCATGTTAGGAACGGAGATACTCTTATGGTCAAAGTGTACAACAACACCCAATATAATGCTACAATCCACTGGTACGTCTAGAACTATATAGTGAATCAGATTGATAATAATGGATTTTACTGATAGTAAATGTCATGGAATTAGTACAAGTCGGTTTAGTGTGTATATCTCTGCATTTGCTTGTTGAAAGAGATACTGTACAGTTTTAAGAACTAGTATAGCTAATGAACGAAAGGGATTCTATTATGTTTGCAGGCATGGAGTACGACAGTTCCTCACAGGGTGGGCCGATGGACCTGAATTTATAACCCAATGCCCCATTCGCCCAGGGGGAAGTTACACATATAGATTCACCATCACTGGTCAGGAAGGAACCCTCTGGGGGCATGCCCACAGTTCATGGCTGCGAGCGACTCTGTATGGAGCCTTGATCATATCTCCCAGCATGGGAGCCACTTATCCCTTTACTAAGCCCCATGGCCAAGTTCCCATTCTTCTAGGTATGTTAGTACTATTTCTATTTTTTTATGATCCCCAATTAGCAATATGCAATTGTGCTTGCTTTTATTGTCGGGCCCTGTTTGCATTCACAAGTGAATGGTGGAATAGGAATCCTATTGATGTTGTGAACCAAGCAACCCGAATAGGAGCTGCCCCCAACGTTTCAGATGCGTTTACTATAAATGGACAACCAGGAGATCTGTATCAATGTTCAAGTTTAGGTACATTTCTTGCTGCATTAATGCATCTACAGACTAAAATTCTTCATTTAATGGCAAATCTGATTCACTTTATCTAGAGATCTAAGCTGCTAATGGTCAATGATCGATGCAGAAACCTTTCGCGTCCCAGTGAAGGCTGGGGAAAGTAAACTCCTACGGGTGATCAATGCTGCACTCAATACCAACCTATTCTTCGCGGTGGGTAGCCACATAATGACTGTTGTGGCTGTGGATGCTTTGCATACGAAGCCTTTTTAGACGAACTTTCTGATGCTCGGCCCCGAGCAGACAATAGATGTACTTGTCACTGCCGATAAAAGTATAGGTAAATATTACATGGCTGCTCGAGCATATTCCAGTGGCCAAGGAGTTCCCTTCGATAACACCACTACGGTTGCCATTTTGGAATACAAGGGAAGCTCTACCAGTCACGTTATGGGAAGCTAGTAGTCAGTCATTTTTTTTATAGCCGACATAACATTATGTAATGTTACGTAACGTTACAAGATCTACCCCATACTGGGCTGTAGAGCGCCTCTCGGCGCAATAAGAAGTCGACAAAAGATGTGACAAGAGACAAGGTTAGACATATGACTACTGAAATGACCTTCCACATCCATTGGAAGACATTAAAATTCCTTATATGTTGTTGGAAATATTTGATGTGCCTAAGCCCTTAGAGGAACCAAATGATGGTTGGGTTTATTGGCACTAACAAACCTCTTATGGTGTTGAGCTTGGATGCAGACTTCAACAAAAAAAATCATCACACCTTAACCTATGTATCTTTTAAAGTATTTTGACGTAATCAATCATCAATATGTGTCATTTATGCACGTGAATGATGACTTGTTTTATTTGTAGATATCTGGGAGCTCGAATCCATACCTAAACAATGCATCATTATGATGTTTATCATGTGTTTGTATGTTGTGAGTGTGCAAGAAAAGGAAATTGAGCGAGATATTTAATTCAAAAATGTAAATAACTATCTCTATAATAACTTTTTATTGGCTCTATTATAGTCAACACCATATGCATCTTGTATATATAATTGTATTTCTCACTTCTTCAATTAATGCAATTATTTGATTATTGTCATGACTTAGTGCATAGATCAGTTATGGTATCTAGCTTATGTGTATTATTGTAGTGTATGTGCATTAATATGTGTTAATGATGGTCTGCTATACTTACTTAGAATATACCATCACCAAAATCGATTATGTTTCCTAAATCACAATGTATAATAAAATATTGAGTATGTATGGTAAATCATGACGATGTTCACCCCAATCAATTTGTTCTTTGTTCCCCACATCTAAAATATTGTATTGAATTCCATCATTGATAGATGGTTTCTGGTTAATTCATCATGAACTCATTGATTTCTAATTTTGATCTTTACTTTGCTTTGGGTGAACATCTCTATGATTTAATGGCCACTCACAACTCTGACTCTATTTGCTTAGATACAACTAGTAGAGAATCAAGGGAAGAGTTACATGTAGTTGTAAAGCAATGAGTTAATGCTTTCCACAATCTTTCTTGTAAAGACAAGACCAACTTGGGTTCAAATATTTCTTTTTCTTTTATTCCTACACACCCCTTCATGATCATTGTTGCAAATGTCCAAAAGACTAGTTCAATACCTTCTTATTCCCCTACAACATGTTTGGATTCCAAATATTTAATGATGCCCACTACAACTATTGGCATTATGAATATTATTCTCAAGCACATATCTCCTTGCAACATCTAGTCATAAATAAGGGAACACATGATAATGATGAAGAATTACTTAGACATCCTTTCACAAGGTATGGTTGATAATTAATTCAAAATGTCCTATTTAAAAAGTACTCTTAAAAAATGTGTTATTCCATGAGTAGGAACGCATTGAGCCTACACTATAACCACCTTCCAAGAAGTTAAGTACAAATTGTTTAAAGAATGGAACACGAAGATGTACTAATTGACATGATAAGCTCACACCATTTATTTGAAAGAAGGCTAGTTTAACACATACAATGGTTTCCCTACTTTTTACCCTTGTGACCTGAATTGAAGCGGAGCACATTTCTTGAAGCACTATTGTCACTCATAGGGTTTTTAAAACTTCTAAACTAAAATCCTATCAAAAGTCTCCATATACATTGTGCAAATGATTATTATAACTTATGTTGTTATGGTTATTACAACTTATGTTTGTTATTGTAGTACATTGCACATTAGCATATACTATGCACAAATCATTATTTACATAAGATTCATAATTAACTTAATCTAATGAAATACAATGTTTTATTATGTATATCAATTGGTTTGTTAATAAGAATTAGTGCATGAAGAGTCAACATATGAATAATAAAAGAAGTGAGTGATTTCCCTTTCACACATGAATATAGATTTAGGATTTATATCACCATATTCTTTCCATACCAACTAAAGTTGTTTAAACACAAACCCAATACTAACAAACTAGATTATTACAAGCAAACTAATTGTAGGTTTCTGGAAACATAGAATATAGATTTAGGATTTAGATCACCATATTCTTTGCAAACCAACTAAAGTTTTTTTAAACAAAAACCCAACCCTAACCAACTATATTATTACAAGGAAACTAATTGTAGGTTTTTTGACACATCATAGTCACTATATACATAAACTAGCCAAGATGCCATTTCCAAGATCTAATAAAAATAAGAAATATGTTTCAATGAAACAAGTGGGGAAATTCATATGTTGATGAACCACAACTTACAAAAAAAAGCTTGATGTCAATTTTTATCAACTATAACATACTTAAAACATTTATATTTTTCCCTTTAACTGTAAATAGCATTAAATCATGTTATACAACCTAGGCATTGTAGATATGTAGGTATATTCATTGGTAAAAAGATCCCTCGGAAAAAGAAAAACTTCTTCAAAATGTAAAATAGTAAACCAACATTGTATTTCTTCTCCCAACAACCCACCAACCACCATTGGGCGCTTAGCTTGAAAAACATCATTGATAGAGCAAGACCATTACTGCTTTATTTTTTTTAAATAACACTAAAGCATCAATAAAGTAGAGATTATCAAACAAAGAATATGTATATGTTATATAAACTAGACAAGCTATCATAATAATAAATGTGAAATAAGAAAATGTGTATTCAAATTATGCTCTTGCAAAATGCATACCAATAGGAAGATAACAAGTACTATAAGGACTTGATTTTGAACTATGGATACATGCCATGATGTAGTGTTAGTGACCATTTAATGGTCAAAATCAATATAAGGGAGAACACTTTGAAATAACATTTTTAATTATAAATAAATATTACATTTATAGAGCATTTCAAAGCATTGTTATTAAACTGCGTAACTTCCTTGCATGCAATTGTTCCACATTAGGACCTTGTTTCGAGAATTTCAATAATCCTCTATTTTTTAATAGATAGTAACATTATCATCTTTATTTGTGATTAATTTTGCATCAAATGGCTTTGACCTTTTGTTTTCCACTTTTCTCCCTTTGTTTTGTGTTTACAATCTAACAATTCTCAATTCCTACATATTTCCATTTTACAGTTTAAAAATTCACTTCAAAATTTATATTAAACATAGTATATTGGAAATGCCCATGCTCAATATCCGAGTTATCTGTAAACACTAAGTCTCAAAATTTTTACTAGACATGATATAATGGAAATGCACATACTCAATATTTCAGTTGTCCTTAGACACTTAACACTAAACAATGAAGACATGTTTGGATTTTGCGCATAGAAAATGGTAGGTGATCATAGTTACAAAGAAGCAACTTCTTAGAGAAATAATATCTGCAAAATTTCAAATTGTTAATTGTCAATCTATATCATCAAACCCAAGTCAAAAAAAGCTTTGCAATACAAAATCAAGATTTCAGATAAATGTAAAACAAATGATTTGACAAAAGTTTGGAAAATTTTAAACCAAGGATGTAAAACTAAAGGTATTTTTGATGTACAGTCCATAGCAAGTTAATTGTTAATGAAATCAATGATTCATGATATATTTTGAGTATTTACATCAAAAGAGGTTTGTAATGGACAATCTTAGGTTTATTTAGATATGTTAATACTTTCCAATGGATTCCAATGGCATATAGACTAGATACTTTCTTTATTTTGAAAGTTTGAATTGAGGAAGAAAGGAAACATTAAATGTTTATCAATAACTCACTAATTTAAATAATTCTTGTTCAAATTGTATTAGAAGACTCTATATCAATGCTTGGTAACTTATGCTTCTATGATTAAGTGCTTTAGCTCATGATCACTAAGGGAAACCATAAATATCCACTCTTTATGTCATTTTTGTAAAATCTAATAGTTAGCTTGTATATAAATTTTACAAATACTTAAAAGGGACACTTTCCTATCAACTTTTTTAACATACATCATACAGTGGTAATCCAATTCAAAGCATCTAGCTATAAACAATTGAACTAATATCAATTTGTCCTAAATTTGAATTACACTAAATTTTGTTTAATTACATGAATATTTTAACTAAATTATTCCCTATCTTTGTTAATATTCCAATTAATTTTTTCATTTTTTACTTTTTGTTAATACTCCACTTGATTTCTTCATTTTCTACTTAATGTAATATATGATATTTTTCAAAGGTATTTTAGGCTTTCTAATTCCATGCATATGAGATGGTATTAATAACATATGATCATAGGATTTCATTAATATCATTAATAATATATATATTAAGTTACATCTTTTATTGTAGCCACGCAAAAGAAAATTTTAAGTTGTCAAACGTGCTAATAAAAAACAGTTTCACATCTTTATGATATGGTATATCCACTTAACACTCAAGAATATATAGTAGGATATTATATGTTCTTGATTTTGTCCACCACATTGATGTGATTGGTCACATCCTATACGGTGTAACCTTCATATTTCAGTATTTATATAAACCCATGGAACTTGCATATAACAACATCTAGCTAAAATAAGATCAAGTAGGGAATCTTGCACCACAAAGAAAAAATGTATTATACATTAAATTGCATTAAGAAAATGTATTATACATCAAATTGGGTAATCTTTATTTTTAGAACTATCGTCCCAATAATAAAAAACTTATTGTAATAGGTCTTGTTCCTGGTTAAAAATATAGTGAACTTGTGTTCCCCATCCTTTCGCCAGATCCTGCTACTAATAAAGAAGCTTACTTCCTTAAATATCCCATAGAGGAAGAGGATAAATTTATCCCAACGGGAGTAAGAGCAACAATACGGTCTACAAAGATTCAACAACAAGAAGAGTGAGCAAAATTGTACATAAAGAAAAGGGAAGACTATGCTCATGTGGTGAGCTTGAATGCGAGCTATGAGGCAGTAATGAATCACAAACATGAAAAACATGCAACAATCTACATGCTTACAGGTATCCACATGATGGTTCCACATGTTGCTCATAGGTATCCACATGCTTCCTGTTACAAGAAGCATGATGATAAACACATGGAAAACATGCAAGAATCTACATGCTTACAGTTATCTGCAAAGTTTCTTCTACAAGAAATTAGACTAACATTTTATGCTTATAAACTAATGTTATGTTTGAGATAGCATTAATGAAAATGAAAATTTTGAAAACCATGTTAAATATGTCAATGCTGGTACCATGTGTTTTAACCCTAAGTTAAAAAGAACAAAATATAAATTGGCCTTGATATGAGGCCAAATAACGCCTCAAATTTTTTGATTGGTCTAAAAATCATGCTAAGAACATATTGCAAAGAAAACTTAGGATAAAATTTAAAAAATTGTTTCGATTTTTGTGCATATTAATAAAAATGAGGGCAAGCCGATTTATAGAGCCCTTGCTAGTCGAAGGGCAGGGACTAATATGGAAAGAAACATGTAGGATTGCTTTTTTATTCATTGATTTGAGCGTTACCTCCCTGTGATGGACCACAATACCAAATTGGATATTCTGACCATAGCACAAATAACTGATCAAGCAATGATCAAACCCTTAGCTAATGATGAAAATGAAGAGGACTATGAAGTTCGACTACACATAAGCACCTTCACTCTCAACCGCGACAACACTCGTGACATAAACCCATTGGGGGTCGCATTAACAACTTCACAACACCCACAGGAGGAAGCAGATCCAACTGATGAAAGTACCCAATCTGATACTCCTCTTCTAGAGTATGAACTAAAAAAAAAATATATCCATTGAATAGCCGATGAGTTATTTATTTAATCTTGACAGAAAAGGAAGAGCACAGTAAAAGGAAAGGGGAAACACAATCTCATCCTTCAAGAACCAACTGAATATGATGGTGTTGAATTATATGATAATGTGACCCTGATATTAGAAGAGGCCACCAAGAACAAAGTCCCAGTTGATGAATAGTTTCACAAGTTTGTCACAGAGGAGGAACAACGAATATACAATCTCGATACAAGACAAAAGAAAGTAAAGTTCGTTACACCACCATCTGTCAATGTCACCCACACCCCACCACCTCCATCCCCAACCCTGGTTATCGAAGAAGTAATAACGACTTTGACAACCACTACACCACTTTCTATCACAAATCCATACCTGCAGTCATTAGCCACACCGCTCTGAGCCTGAATTCAAACCGACAATGAACTCCAAGATTTTATAAACTAATTACCCTCTATTATTTCTAATTTGAAACAGATGTTACTCAAAAATGCGGTTCTAGCTATGGAAGCTCCACAACCTAGCTTAGTCGTTCCCTACAATATCGAGCTCCCACATTCTCCCACTCTGCACACACAAGTCATCGGGTATACTGAAACCACCATCCAGAAAAATCCTGACTTATCCAGGGACATTATAGTAGAGCACATTTCCTCATTCGTCCCTTGACCTATCGCATCGCCAAATGTAGCACAAAACATCCCACCCATTCAATAACCCATCACCAACATGACTATTGAACCTACTGATTCTGTCGAGCCCATAATTCCATAGACCTCCGACCAACCACTATTACAAGAAGAAGTAAGTCTACTTGTTGACTTACATTCCTCACCTATCTCACCTCTACCACAAATTACCAATCTCATCGAGTGTCTCGACATTATCTACCCCACTCATCCTAGTCGTGTTACCAACCCAAATACCACACAAATCCAGGAATCCGTGGCAGAAGGCCCATCAGAACAAGTCCAAGGAATAGACAGAAAAAACAGAGAAGAAGAAAGAAGAAAAAGAAAACGAAGGAAAGAAAAGAAGAAAAAATAAAAGGAACAACAAAGACAACTACAATAGTGTCAACAGCAGCTACCTTCATTAATTCACCTAGTTCAACTTGGTTCCACAATGGAAATTAATCCACAGAAGGCCAAGGAAGAAGAACTAGACCTGCTATCATATGCTCTTAATAAAGAATCTAGAAACAGGAGAGAGAAAACCAAAAACAACTCAAGAAAATGAATACAGAACAGGCATAATTGTTTACCAAGTGTGAAAGTTTAGCATGAGAGTTTGTTATAATTCCATGAGAGGTCGACTCCAACAAACCCCTTGACAAGGCATATCGTCTTTTGAAAGTGTCGTGCTGAATTTTCAGGAACAATTAATGGAAAGATGACAGGAGCATACTGAGGAAACTATTGTTTTATTGAGAAATCAGTTTACAGCGTTTACTAAAGCTTACAAAATGTTAAGTCAGTACATTGCAAAATCCATTGTCATAACCGAGGTATTGTGAAACTGGTATACTTAATATGGCCAAGTGTTTGAACAAATGCAAAAGACTCGTGAACTCATAAGTTCACTTCAGAACCGTTGACCAAACACTAGCGAAGCAATGGCACAAACAATTGATGATCGGCTCATTTTGGAAATGAGTAAACTAGAAAAACTAGAAAAATAGGAGCATTAATGGATTGGCCAAGCCAGAATGAGTCTCACGAGCCTTGACAAAACTAGGCCGCAGCTACAACGACTACTTTCCATTGACGAAGAAAAGACACAAATTTTTGGGGACCGACATGATAAACATACTCGATCTAAATATGCATCAAAAGATAGAGAACTTGTCGAGCCTCACCACTCTGACTATAGAAATTAAGAAAAAACACTTCGCACTTGGGAGGAATTTCAGCATCAACTATCAGTCACCGTAGAAGCTATTGTAGAAGTGTGCGTTCAACAACAACCATCCATTAGGAATCACTGTCCGTAGCTAAAGAACAATACAACAACATGGATACTCAAGACATAATATTCTCATCTCCTTAATAATTTATTCAGGACAAAGAAAATTTTTGTGTTGGGGGAGATGTTGGGGGAGCCTAGTCGACTAAGCCGACTAGATCCTCCAATCGACTAATACTAGATTATGTCGACCTCATAGGTCATGTCAGTTAGTTGTACCGACATGTAGTTATGTAATTGTTTATAAAGCATATACAAGTTGTAGATCCGGATAGAAACTTGGTTTGGTTTTATGTATGAACCCACATGTGTTCTTGATTAATATAAGTTGTTATTCCGGATGCCATTTCTCATCTCTTATCTGTATAATTGTTATATAATTATATATGTGTATCATTGGTAACCTTGCAATCTGATTGATTATAACAATGAGTATACTCCCCCTCACCTTCAATGATGGGTATTCCTTCTTGTTCTTGCGGGGTTCCAACATCAAAAGCTATCTCCATTTCTTGCTCCATATGTTGTTGGGTTATAGAGTCTTGATGCCATGGATATTCAAGTGATAATCCTCGTATTTGATGAGATTTTCTTAAATATTCTTCCACTAGTATGTTAGGCCAAACTATCTATCTTCAAAATATATTAACTATACACACAAAAACAAGTGTTATTCAATCGTATAGCAATAAGAAAACACGTGGTAGGTATGGAGATACTGTATGGACCCTCACAGGAGTGTCAAGTCATTGCAACTCGCAATATACTGTAGGGTCCAATAGTAATACAAACCAAGGAGATTTGGGACCATACCCTTACATGATGTCTACCCGATTACCTTGACAATACGTGCGTAGTAGATTGCCCAGTGTTATTCTTGATGTATTGCTTCAAAAGATGAACGATGGGTTACCTAGTTGGTCTCAGGATCCTAATGGTGTATCTCAATATACACTAGGTATGTGGGAGCTCAAATCCGTAGTAGTGTTGTCTATTGTACAACCATCAAGTATGTGAAAGAACTTTTCTATATACCCTTGAGTATGTGAAAAGACTTTCGATATACGAATGAGTACGTGGAAGAACTACATAGTCCCTGGGATGTAGTGCAGGAAAATAACGACAACTCCTACATTTTAAGACGTCGAAACAAATCTCTAACCTAATGTACAATCTTGCTAAATTTCTATCCTAAATAGCACTTGATTTTATGTTGTGTGGTTCGGTGAATACAATGAGGTGAAGACTCAAATCATAAACCATGCAATGATGAATTGCAAGTCTTTCCTTTCTCTTTCAACACATGCCCTATTTAAGAGGAGAGTAAGAGATTATTTTCCCAAAATACAAAATCAAATAAAACCAAATGAAATTAAATCCTTCATTGTATGAGACCAAAGTACACATAAACACGTTAGTTACACCTCACTAAAAATAGATCTCTAATGAAATAAAGAGAAAAGCTAACTCATGTTTCCAAGTTTACAAATTTCAGCTATGTAAAAAAATTAATTTTTTTAATATAAAAATCAAACGCAAATTGAAACTAAATTAATTAAAACTAATTTTTTTTTTTAAATTTTAAATAAATATTACAAATAAATAAAAACAATTTTTTTTTTACATATTTATAATTTTTTTTTTAAATATTAATAAAAAAAACATTCATACACAAACAAAGACAAAAAGCATTCATATCCAAAAACAACAAATTCATAAAACTTTACATAAGTCTAATCTTTTCAAATCAAGTAAATGATCAGACATCTTTTTTTTTTAAATTACTTTAATTTATATATTCTATTTTTTTTAATTTTAGTAAAATATTAATTTGCTACTTAATGTTGAATTGTTGCATACAAAACCCGTCGAACCATCCACTTGTAACTCTATATATATATAATTCCCATATAATTATTCTAACAATATTTGATTTTTATTATATTGAACTTCTTTAACAACATGAAAAATTGTTGCATTAAAAACCCATCGAACCATCCAGAAGAGAAAGGAAGCATCTTTTATAAATTTTTTTGTTTTTCACTTTCTTAAATANTGTAACTATTAAAAAAAGAGAATATATATATATATATATATATATATATATATATATATATATATTCTAACAATATTTGGTTTTTATTATATTGAACTTCTTTAACAATATGAAAAATTTAATAGATTATCGAGGACTATCAACTTACATTGTAACCTACAATTTACAATTATATTTTTTTATTAGTAAACCCATAATCCAAAAAAACAAAACTATTAAACATCTATTTTTTAGAAGTTAATTAATACTTTTCGAAGAATAAACTATTTTTAATTATATATATTTTAAATTAAAATTAATCTAGCTAAACAAAATGCCATCATATTTTAATATTTATTACAATATATTTTCTTTGTGAAACCATATCCAACTCAAGTCCTATTAAATTAAAAAAAAAACATTTTCTTTTATATACCAATTATTTTCAAATATGTATTTTCATTACAATATAAATCTTTTCTTAGGTATACCTAATCATATTCAAATATGTATTTCCATTGTGTTAAATTTAAAAGTTATAGATGTATGTATAAGGCTATATTCTTTAACTTAATAATTTTAAATTGCATAATTATTCACACAAATTAATTTGTTGACCCATTTTCCACTTCCATTTAATTTGACATAATCTCACTTCACATTAAATGTGTGTGATTAAACTTTGATCTCACACACCCAAAAAAAGGCTTTTTATTTAAAGGTTTTGTGAAAACAATGTTTCCTTCGAATCTTGTCGTAAAAAACTTGCTTTGCATATTAATTGAAACTGAAATAGTAGTCTTTCTACAAAACTTGCTTTACAAATTCACTGAAAATAGTAAATTTTCTTCACAACAAATAAGGCTTTGCAACATAATTACAAAAGCAACGCATCTAAAAGTTAGGGTGGTATCTCGATTTGTTAAGGGTTTAAATATATATTTTTCCAAATTTAACCATGATTCTACTCCATCCTTGATGTGAAGATTTGCACTTTCCTTCGATTTAACTATGGAGGATGATTGAACTTGCATTTGGATAACACAAGAGTCATCTTCCTAAAACCAAGAATTGCATTTCATTTTCTTTACTCGTATGAATTGAATTTGTTGTAGTACCCGTTTGAATTGCATTTTCTACATTTTTCCCCTTTCAGTAGATATTGATGCAGTACTAGTTGTTGTTGAGGATGTATGATCAAGTAGAATTCAACACTTTTGGAAGATGGTCTATTGGCAATGTTGTGGTGATTTCTATCATGTTCTTTCTCTCTTACTCCTTCGTTGGGTTTAAGTTTCTTTGCTTTTGAAGGAGATACCAACTCATTATAATGTCCTTTACCTCCAAATGTGAATTGGCTTGTTGCAGTTATGGAATTAGTATCTTGGTTGAAATATCTTTGAATGCTCTAGGTTTTTCATGTACCCAAACTTGCACCTACCTCTCAACTTGCATAATGGACAAACTAGATTATATCTATTGAATTGCTCACTCGATTCTTTTTTTCTCCGCACTGCTTGATTTGTAGTCTTCCATGGAAATATTTCTCATGAATTCCATGATAAAGGAGTCACGATGATCATCGCCAACCTCTTTCATTATTAATTTAAATTCCAACTTTTTCCGTTCCTGCAAAAACATGAGCTCAACACTGGTTAGTTTCGATATCTAGAAAATAAAATGAGATGGTTATATATGAACCACTGTAAAATAGAAAAATCATTTGAAGAAATACTAACGATATGATTCCATGCCTTCACAAAACCATAATCATTTTCTCAGATATGATGGGTTTTCCTTTATATGAGACATGGTTTATGTCTACCTCTGTATAATAACCCATAAGTAAATAATTGACAGAACAATAAACAATCAAAAAATTGCTCTCTCTCTGAGCAGTTTTATTGAATAAATTTTGATTATACTTTTGTAGAGTTGGCCAACCAAGCTATTAACAACTATGTATTCCTATTCTCATGGTGGTTCAAACTATCTAGTAAATCCCACCTGCAAATTTTCTTGAGGAACAACAACATGCTAGATATAAATGTTAACCTAGGGATATATTGATGATTAACCCTATTATTATAGTTGTTGTTTTAGCTTATCTTTGCTTTCGAAGTGGAAAAATAATACTAAACCTTCGTGCTTCTCTCTCTTTCGCCCATGTTTGTAAACTCATCTGTGTTTATTAATTGGGTGGTAGAGATAGTTTAATCTCATCCCATGTCCTTCATTTGGTATCAGATTTGGTTTAAGCTATTAGAGCTTGCACTTTAATTCAATTATGTTATATTGTTAAACTAAACGATAGACAAGCACAACAATATACAAGAACAAAAAGATTTTCCTTTGGGAAACCATAAAGGAGAAAAGCCTGCAACTTATTCAGAATAGTTTGTCACTTAGTACAATGTCAAAACAATATAGAATACCCAAAGATAAGATGTCTTCAACAGCTTCTTCGTCTCCTTCACTGGTGCACTTGTCTTTCTCTCTCTTGAGAAAAATTACTTGAGATATGTGTGACGTTCAAATGAGGGAGGGAGTCTCCCTGCTTATTTTCTTTAGTTGCGTGACTCACTTACATAACTAGGTCAGCCATGTTCTTAATTGGGGTCGACCTACCTAGGAAGAATCAAAATACATTTGATATAATACTTTTGTGGGTACTATTTCCTCGACTTACAATAGAGGTTTTACCTCGTGACTTTTACATGACCAATTACATCAAGGAAATATCTGAATGAAGGAATGACATATCCAAAGGAGGAATACAATAAAAATACAATAGAATATATTCTGAAGTTACATTTCTTTCAACACTCCCTCTTAACAAGGAAGGTATTCTGCATCATCAGCAACAACTACAACAACAACTATACAACTAATTGGTGAATCTATATGTCATAGGAAGTTATGTAACAACAACATCATAAGCATCATCTTCATCACAGAACATCATCGTTGTGGATCATCATCATTGGATCATCGTCGTTAGATAATCATAATCATTGTTGCATCAATTTTCATCTTGTCGACCATTGACTAGTGACATCTCTCGAACATATCTCTCTTCAGAAGTTCTACAGATCCAACCCTATTTCATACTGGATGTAGGCCTAGATCCCATCTAGGAATTCACCAACATATCTGTACAGTGCTATCCTTTTTTCATGTTGGATTTACGTCATATAGTGCCAGTCATTTTTCATATTGGATGTACATATCTGCAGTACAAGTCTTGTTTCATACCGGATGCCTTCGCAGGGTTAGTCCTATTTCATACTGGATGTGAATCTATGCAGTGTCAGTCCTATTTCATAATAGATTCCTTTGCAAGGTAAGTCCTATTTCATACTGAATGTAGATCTCAGTAGTGCCATTCCTATTTCATACATGAATCCTTCGCAGGGTCAGTCTTGTTTCATACTGAATGTGGATCTCTGCAATTCCAGTCCTATTTCATACTATATTCATTCGCAGGGCTAGTCTTGTTTCATAATAAATGCATATCTCTACAGTTCTAGTCCTGTTTCATACTGGATTCCTTCATGGGGTCAGTCATGTTTCATACTAATTGTGGATCTTTGTAGTGCTAGTCTTTTTTCATTCTAGATGTCTTCGTAGGGTCAATCCTATTTCATAATGAATGCAGATCTCTGCAGTGTAGTCTTGTTTCATACTGGATTCCTTTGCAGGGCCAGTCTTATTTCATACTGAATGCAAATATTTGCAGAGCCAGTCCTGTTTCATACTGGATGCAAGCCTAGAGCCATCTAGGACTTTACAAAGCTAGCCTTGTTACATACTGGATGTGTCTCTATGTAGGTCAAGTCTTGTTTCATACTGAACGCAGTCCTAGCACCATCTAGGACTTTCTTCTTGCGATGGAAACTGATCTGCACAACTCCAAGCTTGTCCCTAAAGTACTCAAACTTCACTCTCTCTAGTGGCTTGGTCAAAACATCGTATGTATGCTCGTCCGTCACCACATACTAGAGCTTCATTGCTCCTCTTTGCACCATATCCTGGATATAGTGATATCACATCTCAGTGTGCTACAACACACAAGTCATATCTAACTCGACATCGAACGTTCCCGCAAGTATCTTTTGAAGCCACACTACCTCACAACTTACTGAACAAGTTGCAATATACTCTACCTCATCTGTTCTCAGTGATACATTGGTCTACTTCTTATTGCACCAAGAAATCATGTCAGACCTCAAGCTTAAGCAACATCTTGAAGTGCTCTTCATATTTGTACCACTAACAACCTAGTCAGAGTCAACATATCTTACAGGAAGATCTTATAATATCTCGCATATCTAAGGCCATACTCATTCGTACCCTTTAGGTACCTCAACACATGATTTTCCGCAACCATGTGAACATGTGACTCCACCATGTATTGGCACAAGTTGTTCTCTACAAAGAATATATCCAACCTCGTGTTCATTAGGTACATCAACAAATCAACCATCTGATTATAGACTATGGAATCAACTGTCTTTGAAGTAGGATCACACAACAACTTTAGGTTTGATGCCAATAGTGTAGCCTCACCATCTAACATCTCAAATCTCTTCAAGATATCGACCACACATTTTCTTTGGCCAAGGAAAATATCCCTTGGATTCTGCCACACCTAAGAATCATGTCAAGATTCTCGAACTATGATATCTTCTATAGTCACTCCCTCTAAAGTGGAGCACCATTCTCCCTCTGCATTTTGTACTCTATGTATCGGGACATTCTGTACTTGACTGATAGGTATCCTCCTCTGCTTCTGATCTTCTATGTATCCATCTATGTCATCTCTCAAGGTCACTGAATACCAATATCCTCCATCTCAAACTTTTTTAAAAGTTCCTCTTGCACCCATTTACGAGTTTCTCGTCATCTGTAGGCTTCCATCTTCAACCTTGTAGCAAGCGTTGATATCTCCATCACTCTAGGTGATCTTCAAGCAATTGTATCTGTTGTCCCATGGGTGCCTTCTAAGTCTGTACAAACCCTTCTATGCACATGTGGTTCTATACTCGATATGCACTTCTACTTTACCAGAGAAGTGTGCTTATTCAATGGAGCACGTCTCACCATAATCTAATCCATATTTATGAGAGAAACCACGAACCTTGCTTTGTATTTCTTTCTTCTCATCTACTTCTTCATAGCTGGAGGATCTGCATCAATGATGTCACACAACAATTCCACATAACTAGAGTGTATTTGAGTCCTCTTACTTTCTCTGGAAGTTCCATATAGAGCACCATATAGGCCTCCGTGGCTTGTTCATATTGGGTTCCTCTTCATGTACTTTATTCTAGTGAATCTTCTTTGAGTGTTATGGTTGAACCATCATCACTCGTTCTTCGGAACAAGCCCCATCATTCTTCTCTTATAGGTGATTCCATAAGATCCTTCCTACAAGTCAAATTCAATTGCATGATTAGAAACATTTCATATTTTTCAAAACATATTACTAATGACAAGTTCTTATGCACAAGGACATACGTCACACGATCATGTAACTATCTTTTAGCCAATGCAACATTTATCGATATCCCGTATACATATGGTAACTTTCTAGACGTCTTCCATCTTTACCAGAACATTAATAAGAGTGTGCACTGCTCCCAATATGCCAACAAAGAGGTTTAATTCTAGATAAGTAGCAATGGAATGTTGTACAACACCATATGCTACTTACCCATCACATCCAATTTAGTTGTATATTGTTCATAAATGCAAACACTCAAACATGCATAATACATCAACTGAACATAAATATGTACACAACTAAACAATATTATTTAAGTAACTATATATATAGGAAATGATAATTTAAGCACTTATCTTTGTTTGTTTGGTGGGTGGAATCCCTCTTAATCCTTGTCTCCATGCAAGAATAACTGGATTCTTTTATAGTGTGCTTTTCTTCATCATCTGATTCTGAGGACCTATGTTTGTCTTTCTCATCATCGACAGTGCTGAGTAAGTCTTCTATATCATAGATTTGGGTGTCCCTTCTTCTTCATCAATCACAACTGCATCCCTTCTTATCCAATGCTGAGATGGATAAGAAGTTATTCTTCACCACGGGTTGGATCCTTCTGGATCAAAGTACACATTCCTCATCACTTGAGGAATCCTCCCTTGTTCTCTTCTTGGTTGGTTCATCATCTTCAGCGGTGTGAGCATGATGCCTTTTCTTTTTTTTTTCCTTGGAGGATCCTTTGTTTCTGGGACAATCTCTTGAGAAGTGGCCTTTCTCATCACATGTGTATAATTTAAGATTTGTGTAGTCCCTTCTTGATCTATGATTCTTTTGTAATTTCTTGGTTCTTTTGTGAGAGTGATCCTCCCTCTTTCCTTCATTCTTCTTTGTCTGAGTTGATAGATCTTGATCATCACTTGCTCCCATCTTGTCTTCTCTTGATACTAATCAAGCTTCTTCTTGAGTGCATTCCTCCCACAGTCTGCTAAACTTGATTAGTTTATTGCTAATGCATATCCCTTGAATGAATGAGTCCCATGACCTTGGAAGTCCATTGAAGGTGGTATGAATGAGTTCCTTGCCCAGAATCCTGAGTTTATAACTTACTCTCCTCAATTTTCAAGTTACCACCAATCTAATGATCATAGTTAATTATTGCAGAACCTAGCACCTTAATGTGCTCACTGACGGTTCTACTTCAGAGCCTGGCATCTCTCAGATGTTCACTGGAAGCTCAACAATTTACTAGATCCTACACCATTCCTGGTGTTCTCTACCAGTTCTCCCCTTCTTTTCTTGTTTAACCATGCTCTCTCTTTCTTTTCCTATGACTGTAATAGCTAATAACTAACTTCTCCCAAGAATTACCACTTGTCTTCGTAAAGATAGCTGAGGATTTAATTACTACCATAAATCAGGTTTCTGTCAATTAACAACATAGCTACCTAACTTTTGTATCCATATTTTCACATTTATATTAAAAAATAAACTTTTACAAAATTATTAATTTATGTCACATAAATAAAATTTAAATAAAATTACTTAAAATATTACAAAAGTATTACATAATAATTGATAAAATCTCAAATGTGATAATAAAATTATTTATTATCTTGTAATATTAAAAATGTATAACATAAAAATACTCTAAATATATTTAAAATAGGTTTCTTCACTACTTATTAACTCTCCAATACGAAACAGATTTAATTTTTTTTTAAGCGTTAAAACAAATGGCTAACATAAGCCACCAGATTTCTTTATTTTAAGCGTTAAAACAAATGGCTTACATAAACCACTTAATTTAATAGTATTTTTTAAATGGTGAAAGGCCAAAATTGATATTAATAAGCATTAATCACATTAATACTCACATTAATGATATGCTTTGCAGGGTGGTTTTGGTTTTCACAATATTTATATTATTTAAACACTACTTTATACATAAACTTTACTAAAAGCAATAAATGTCTATTTTGAAATAGACATTAAATTATAATATATATTTCAATTTAATTTAAAAATACAATCTGTTTTTTCAATCTAGATGTAAAATCCATGGAATTGAATCAAAGATCTTGAATTTGCTTATACTTTGCTGATAAATGAATTTTGGGCATAACTTGTCTATTAAGTTATAATAGACATTTTATTTCTTTTAAAATAAAAGTTTATAACGATGCTAAGTTAGAAGAATAAAAAAAAGATATATTTTACTTTTATTTAGTAGAAATTAGGGAAGGTGGACAGAATCACTATGTAAGGTATGTGAATATTGGGTAAAGAGATATGTAAGATGAGCAAATTCCCATAGAATTATGTTACTAGTGTTTAGCATCATCTTTACAAAGATGGTAAGCAAATCCAAGAGTGATGTTAAAGGAGATAAACTTCGTCATCTTGTTGTTGAGATGAGCTTCGATGTTATGGGTATATGATACAATCTTGAGTTGAATCTTCTCATCTTCTCATCATTTTGTATGTTGTTTCTTTCTCAATTTTTTTGGGTTGAATAGCATCATCAACAATCAAAGACCATTAGGCAATGCATCTCATAGTCATTGATCTTAAATATAGAGCTCATTTTTACTTTACATGAACATTTCTATGATTATGTCTATAAAACTCAAAACTCTAACTATGCTCACTCATACGCACCTGGGAGAGAACCAAAAGAAGAGTTATATAAGTAGTTGTAGAATAGTGAGTTGACACATTGTCCATTTTCTATAGCAGTGCCACATTGGGTCAAAGACTCCCTTTTATCCTACACCTACACATGACTTTATGTCATTGAACTATAAAATTTCAGAAGGTAAGTTGTATACTATCACATTTCCCTACACTGGGATTAGGTTCCAAATATCTAATGATACCCACCCTTACTATTGCCATTTACGAATATTCCTCTCATGCAGATACTTCCTTACAAGGTTGGAAAGGCACAACTACATGCTCACACATTGACTAAAACTTAAGTCATTGATAGAGAGTAGGGGAATGCACTCCTTGAAACTGGGGGTTGTTGTGGGTGTATCCTCTTTGGGGAAAATCCATGGCTATTCATATTAGTTCAGGCTTCCAATTTAGTTCAAAATGTCCCTACTTTCCGTTTGATTTAATAATGAAACCACAAAATAAACATATGTTCCTATCATTGCTAAAGAGGGATTACCAAGAATGAGGGAGAATGAGTTTTGAAACACTGAAGGTTAGATCTATGGACATATGTGTCATGGTTTAAAGAGTGAGGATGTGGTGCATGAAAAAGGAGAGTGAAATGGTTGATGCTATTATAAAAGGGACAGGAAATGAGTGCATTATCATGAGGAACTATCGATGTCATTTGGTCTAAAACATAAGGAAAGGGAACTACATGATCCTTGAAAATAAAAAGAAATGGAGTATCCATAATGTAAAATCCTTGTATGTAAGGGTTGGCACAAAAAGGGATAGTGTCTCAAGATTGGCTATATGTCTCCTCATAGGGATACATGGAAAAAGTGAGGATGTGGTTGTGAAGGTGTTTTCTTATGCTCATTGTAAAAGAGAGAGATAAGTATATGTTATGCATCTCCATAACTTACTCTATTAGTGGTAGGGTGTGGAGTAATGGTGCTTGAGAATGATGGTAAGATTGTTGAATAAGAGAGATGGGGACTTTTCTATATGTGTTTAAATCGTTCCTAGTAGTTTGGAGATGAGTAGATAGTTGAGTAAGTGTCGTAAAATGACTCTATACTCATTGATGATATCAAAGGATGTCGTTGTAGAAAAAGATGATGACGGATGTATTGTCGACCTTATCATGACCACGGATGAGTTTTGCAATGTACAACTTCATTAGATCACACCTTGTATATATATGTTGACAATGTGAGCCTATATGTTGTATACTAGTCACATGCTAGTATGGATGTGCAACAATGTGAAAAATCCAAGTTAGTTCGAGATGGTAAGGGATAAATCTATGAACAACAATGCAATGGAAGAAATTGTTTGTGTTTGAATACCTACAATATATTGTGCATGCTTAAGGTAAAAAACCCAATGAGCTGGTCATGTGACTTATTGCATAATGCTGATAAATAGGAGAATAATGATGTGATGCATGCGAGGGATAAGTAGATAAACTCCAGTTGGTGGAGATATAAATATCTAAGGAGAGACTTCATAACTAAGGAACATGTAGAATCATTTTGACAATGTGATACATCAAACTAGATAATAATCATGTGGAGAACAATAAAAAATATAAGCACATCCCAAATGCTAACATAT
>LPNX011129229.1:68684-71184 GCA_001517045.1 Pseudotsuga menziesii | reverse complement strand
CGATCATCATCACCATCCTCATCCTCATCATCAGCATCACCTTCCTCCTCCTCATCATCATCGTCACCATCGTCATCATCATGATCAACATCATCATCACCATCGTCATCATCATCATCATCTTCATCATCCTCCTCCTCCTCCTCCTCATCATGATCATGATCATCACCATCAACATCATGAACATCATCATCACCATCGCCGTCATCATCATCATCATCATCATCATCCTCATCATCCTCATCATCATCATCACCTTCATCATCATCATCATCACCATCCTCATCCTCATCATCACCATGACCATTGGTCATCGATCATCATCACCATCCTCATCCTCATCATCAGCATCAGCTTCCTCCTCCTCCTCCTCATCATCATCGTCACCATCGTCATCATCATCATCATCCTGATCCTCATCATCACCATCATCATTGGTCATCGCTCATCCTCACCATCCTCATCCTCATCATCCCCATGATCATTGATCATCGATCATCATCACCATCCTCATCCTCATCATCACCATGATCATTGATCATCTATCATCATCACCATCCTCATCCTCATCATCAGCATCAGCTTCCTCCTCCTCCTCCTCATCATCATGAACATCATCGTCACCATCGTCGTCATCATGATCAACATCATCATCACCATTGTCATCATCATCATCATTTTCATCCTCCTCCTCCTCCTCCTCCTCCTCCTCCTCCTCATCATCATCAACATGACCATCATCATCACCATCAACATCATGAACATCATCATCACCATCGTCATCATCATCATCAACATCAACATCATCATCATCATCATCGTCATCCTCATCATCATCATCACCTTCATCATCATCATCATCACCATCCTCATCCTCATCATCATCATGATCATTGGTCATCGATCATCATCACCATCCTCATCCTCATCATCAGCATGATCTTTGGTCATCGATCATCATCACCATCCTCATCCTCATCATCACCATGATCATTGAACATCGATCATCATCGCCATCCTCATCCTCATCATCACCATGGTCATTGATCATCGATCATCATCACCATCCTCATCCTCATCATCAGCATCAGCTTCCTCATCATCATCATCATCATCATCATGAACATCATCGTCACCATCGTCGTCATCATGATCAACATCATCATCACCATCGTCATCATCATCATCATGAACATCATCGTCACCATCGTCGTCATCATGATCAACATCATCATCACCATCGTCATCATCATCATCATCTTCATCCTCCTCCTCCTCCTCCTCCTCCCCATCATCATCATCAACATGATAATCATCATCACCATCAACATCATAAACATCATCATCACCATCATCGTCATCATCATCAACATCAACATCAACATCATCATCATCCTCATCCTCATCATCATCATCACCTTCATCATCACCATCATCACCATCCTCATCCTCATCATCACCATCCTCATCCTCATCATCACGATGATCATTGATCATCGATCATCATCACCATCCTCATCCTCATCGTCAGCATCACCTTCCTCATCATCATCATGAACATCATCGTCACCATCATCGTCATCATGATCAACATCATCATCACCATCGTCATCATCATCATCAACATCAACATCACCATCATCCTCATCCTCATCATCATCATCACCTTCATCATCACCATCATCACCATCCTCATCCTCATCATCACCATGATCATCATCATCACCATCACCATCATCACCACCATCATCACCATCGTCGTCATCATCATCAACATCAACATCATCATCATCATCATCCTCATCCTCACCACCATCGTCATCATCATCATCATCATCATCCCCTCCGTCATCATCATCATCATCTTCATCCTCCTCCTCCTCCTCCTCCTCCTCATCATCATCATCATGAGCATCATTGTCACCATCGTCGTCATCATGATCAACATCATCATCACCATCGTCATCATCATCATCAACATCAACATCACCATCATCCTCATCCTCATCATCATCATCACCTTCATCATCACCATCATCACCATCCTCATCCTCATCATCACCATGATCATCATCATCACCATCACCATCATCACCACCATCATCACCATCGTCGTCATCATCATCAACATCAACATCATCATCATCATCATCCTCATCCTCACCACCATCGTCATCATCATCATCATCATCATCCCCTCCGTCATCATCATCATCATCTTCATCCTCCTCCTCCTCCTCCTCCTCCTCATCATCATCATCATGAGCATCATTGTCACCATCGTCGTCATCATGATCAACATCATCATCACCATCGTCATCATCATCATCAACATCAACATCACCATCATCCTCATCCTCATCATCATCATCACCTTCATCATCACCATCATCACCATCCTCATCCTCATCATCACCATGATCATCATCATCACCATCACCATCATCACCACCATCATCACCATCGTCGTCATCATCATCAACATCAACATCATCATCAT
>LPNX011129229.1:45673-66037 GCA_001517045.1 Pseudotsuga menziesii | reverse complement strand
ATGGTGATGATGAGGATGAGGATGGTGATGATGATCGATGACCAATGATCATGGTGATGATGAGGATGAGCGATGACCAATGATCATGGTGATGATGAGGATAAGGATGGTGATGATGATGATGATGAAGGTGATGATGAAGGTGATGATGATGATGATGATGACGATGGTGTTGATGATAATGATGAAAATGATGTTAACTACAACGCACACGCATTTGTCTTTTATAAATCGTGCACGCATTTGGCTTTACTAAATCGCGCACGCGGTTGGCTTTACTAAATCGCACTCATGTATTGGTTAAATTCAAAAAAAAAATCCCACCAATTGACAAGGCTGAGCCTCCACCCATGCTTTCATGGAATTCCTATGCCTATGTGTCTGCTTTGTACTTTGCTTCGGATTCAACATGCCTATGCCTTAGAGTATGATAAACCATGGCTAATTCAGCATTATATCCAAATTTCCAATATGCTCGTGTTTAGCAGTTCGTCTGATTATGCTGCACATCTCCATTTTTTATGAGATTTTAGAAACAGATATGGTTTTTTTTGCAGATTCTAAATATGTAAATTTTAACAAGAATACATAATTTTTTCTATTTTTTTCTTATTTATCTTCTGTCATCACTCCTCAACTCAAAAAACACACTGTTAGTGTTTTGTCCATATCTCTTTCGTTTCTCAACCATTTAAATTTTTTTTTGTATGGTGCACTAAAGAACACCAAAATCTACATGCTATAAAAAACCTACTTCCAAATAATTGCATTAAGACATTCAAACGCTGCACCCACAATTGACGTACCATTTTTGAGGTTTGATCTCTTAGATAATTAAAAAAAAATTTAAAAATATTATTTTTATTATTGGAAAATTAGTCGTGCACTAGTCCTATATGTTCTCTATATGTATACTGGTTTTCGTAAGTTTATTCCATCATTTAGACACTCATACGCTGCACCCACAAAAACATATACCTTGTAATTTGTCCCAAAAATAAAAAAGTGCCCATTAAAAAATATCTAACTTTATATAGTTAACAACATTTTCAATAGAAAAAAATTATATATTTGGAAAGGTCATTCAATTTCCTACATTTCTTGTTTTTTACTGATCGTAAGATTCATTGTGTAAGTGTCTCAAAATATCTATGCAAGTTGATGGATGTCTGTTTTTTCAATTTTGTATTGCATCTAACGCGCCAAAAGAGACCCTCAATGTTTTGCACACACCCAAATGGGAACTCATAGTTAACAACACTAGTGTTATAGGTACTTTTAAGCATATAAAGTAGAGTACTCAATAAATGTTTTTTCACAGTTTTTTCCTTAGATAATATTAATTGTCTTTTATAAATTTCAGAAAATAATAGTGTTTCCCGAAGTTTCTGGGATGGGGGAGTGCGTGAGCAGAGAAACACACATTTGGGACGTGTGGAGACCAACCACATATTTTAGGGAAATTCAGGCAGGACGAGGAGATCATAAAAACTATAAAATATATAAAAAAATGAAAAAATAAATCCTAATAATAACAATTCATCCCATGAAAACTAGTAAATACTGCATTCATCATTATGCAATCATGTAATGTAAATTATAATCTAATAAATTAATAATGCAAACGCATTACTTGATTCATCATGATCACATATGATATATCATATTTTTCACTTGTGAGTATTTGTCATTTAATATTCATATTTTAGTTGTGGCGTCCATGAGTTTCCGCGGGGGGTGGGGGTCAGCATCTAGGAATTTCGGAGTTTTGTGAGGGACGTCAAGAACTCCCTACTACATTTCCCCATGAAGGTACGAGGTTCACAGTAGGGGGGATTTTCCAGTCTGCATTTCTCTGGGGTTCACCCAAAGAGAAACATTTCTCCCAATGTTTCCTTGTGTCGGGGACGTGGGAAACACATTCCCAAGCTCGGGGAACACATATTCATTGAACACTGAAAAAAATAGATGTCTTTCACACAACAACCACAGCTTTACATAATTTTTAATAAATATTATATTTATCCATTTTCTTAATTTGAAAAATAATATATAGTTACCTACTTTACTTGAATTTTATTTTATTTTGTTATTTTAACTTTTATAGTATGCTAGCAATATGCAAATACAACATTGTAAAAAGTGACAATAAAGGCCATCACTTAAGAGTAGGGTCATGAAAAGGATGTCAAATATAACCATCCCTTCCAAAACTAAGAAGTTGTCTAAATACTCCACAATTTGTATTTCAGAAACCGACAAAATCATGTTTCTAAAATTTGAACCAAGTAATAGTCTAATTTGGAAAAAATGGATTCAACACACTAAAAAACCCCTGGGGAGTGTGAATTTTAATTTCATTGGTAAATTTGAAGTGCATTTTTTTTAGTGGTCATTATATCTATATCCCAACCCCATGTATATATATAATTTATTAGTTATTAATAATTAAACATGTGTATATATATTTAAATTATTTTTCTTTATATTTATATTTTAATATGAAAATTTTGATTTTTGTCATGGTTCGAGTGTCTCCCCTTGTTAAGTAAACTTGACTTGGTCATAGTTTTTTGGGCCCATGGTAATGAACCATTGTGTTGCTTGTAAAGAAGAATATTTAAAGGTTTAGGGGGTAAACCTTGTTTGTCATTATGTATGTTATTGGTTTAATCATATATTCATTAGGTTCTTTTTTATTATATTTTTGTAGTATATAAAGCAATATATAAGAATTCAATATTCGATATAGTTATTGTAAATGATGTTTAAAAAAAATCAACTATTATTAAATAAAATTAAAATTTAAACATCAAATAAAAGACAATATTAAAATTAAAAAATTATACATAAATTTCTTAACATACAATGTAGGTCATCAAATTTCAACCCTAACTATAACACCTATTTTCCAAAATTAATCCAATAAAAATCATCAAAAATTTAAACTAAGCCAAAAACTAATTTATAAACACCACCGCATGATGTTAAAACTCTTAGTACTTAACCAGGTCATATTGAAGCCAGCTAATAATTGGCCTCGGCCACAAAACACTACCTTATACAAAATACAAAGTATTAAAGTCAAATTTTAACAATTGATGCCATAAGATGCACAGTATTTGTTGGTTTAGGCGTTTTTCTGTATGAGATTTTGTTTAAAACCACTGTTCATTTCGTCGTCCTTCCTGCTTATCTGCTGATGCTAAGTATTTTCAAAAAAATCGATCACGTGTTTTCAAAAATATCGACAGTGCAACCCTGTGATCACGGCCGTAGCTCCGTCTCTAGCTGTTCTCGACCAGTCCACAGCACCAGGGATAGAATTTGACGGGTAAATGCCAGTCATGGGCCAATTTATCCGTCAAATACAAATACAGCTAAGATTTGACGGAGGCCGTCAAAATTCTGGCTTAGAATATAGAAAACCTTTTCGGTTTTGATTGTTACCGGCAATTTTGACGGGTGTCCACCATTTGAAATTCCAACCCTGCACGGCACGCCGTCGGCGGCTGCTCTAACGGCTTCAGCGGCCACTCCGTCTCTGGCTGCAGCTATCGCCTCAGGTAGATTGGCTCAGTTTCTTGGATGTCTGAGCCTCCGCCTCTGCTTGTTGCAGTATCAAAGTGTCTTCTCACTGATCTACCTGTTTGTGTCTTCATTAGATTCGTCCAATGGAAAACACAAATACTTCTACTTCATCGGATTCCCCCTCCACTTCTGCCAGCAATCTCTTCGAGCGCCTTTGTTCCTATGTAATTCAAAGTCTTTCAAACTTGTCTTCTCATCACCTCTCCTCAGGAGAATGAGGATGCTACATATCAGGACTACGATGTGTTTATAAACCATCGTGGTCCTGATGTCAAGGACACATTTGCCAAGATTCTCTATCGTCGCCTTTGTGGCTTCAAAGTCTTTCCCGACGAGCCTGAAATGAAGGTTGGAGATGTTATTGATGGTGAAATAAAACACGCAATTNACACATTTGCCAAGATTCTCTATCGTCGCCTTTGTGGCTTCAAAGTCTTTCCCGACGAGCCTGAAATGAAGGTTGGAGATGTTATTGATGGTGAAATAAACCCCGCAATTGAAACCGCCTCAATACATATTGCCGTTTTCTCTCCCAACTTTTGCGGAATCAACTTGGTGTCTGAAAGAGCTGGAGCACATCTGGACGATGCACCAATCTCGTCAGAGTACTATTATTCCTGTATTTTACAAGGTCGACCCTTCTGAGGTCCGGTTGACTGGCAGAGTTCCAACTGGAAATTACGTTAAAGCGCTGCAAGAAAAGAATAAGCGATTCAACTTTCTAACTATTCGAAAGTGGAGAGAAGCTCTTAAAAGAGTTTCATATTTGAGCGGCTTGGAGTCGAAGAAGTGCAATGGGTGAGGAGTGACAGGACTCTATCTCTGCTTATTGTATTAGCTTTTAATTTGTTGGATGGATCCCCCAAATTCTCACTGGTTGTTGTACTCTCTACTTTTCCGCGGCGACGAGGAGTTATCGAGTGAAGTCGTGGGACACGTCTTGGAAAGATATGAGAAACGCCGATTGAAATATGTCAACAAAGATGAATTCGGGCAGACCGTGAAGCGCTGCAAAGCCAAAATTGTGGGGATTGTGGGTCTAGCCGGTGTTGGAAAGACAACGCTGGCCAACGAATTCTTTCAGACAATAAATCAAGATACAATGCATCATGCTTCTTATCAGATGTCAAACAAAACACGACAAAAGTCTCTCTAATTTCCATGCAGCGGAAAGTTACGAAGGATTTAACTCCATAGGATCAGCCAATGGGCACAATCGGCACTATTGAAGAAGGTAGAGATAAACTTAAAATGCTCATCTTATCTTCCAAAGTACTTAAAATGCTCATCTTATCTTCCAAAGTATCTTGATTTTGGTTACCTCTCCTGACAAAAATGTCTTGGAAAGAAGAATCATACTTAAAATGCTCATCTTATCTTCTAAAGTATCTTGATTTTGGTTACCTCTCCTGACAAAAATGTCTTGGAAAGAAGAATCATGGAGGTATCAATTTATAATTTGACGGGACTCAATACAGTACATCCAAGAACTAACATAATATAAGAGGCTGTAGGTTGAAAGAGCTACCATTTTGGCTCTGTCAGCTTACGAGTTTGAAGGAATTGTGGCTTAGAGATTCCCCAAATCTGAAGAAATGTTTGTTCGGAAGTTCGAATTTTCAACTACAAGATGAACAGGGTTCCTATCAACAGTTGAATCGGTTGGAAAAGTTGACCATAATGTAGTGTGGGATACAAACCTTATTCCTAAATCTTGAGAATATGAACAATCTCACAGATTTAAGAGTATACGATGTCCATTAGGTGAACTGTCCTTTTGAGAGGTTCCTAAAACAGTAATCTTGGGAAGAGAATCGAGATGGCTAGGCCCGGCGGGTGGATTGGGGGCATCTCAAAATGTGTACCAAACTTGAACGTCTCCAGATCAACTCTTGCAGAGATCTGGTGGAGGTTAGATCATTGCCAACAACACTGATATGGCTGGACTTTAGCAATTGCAAAAGATTGATGCAAATCGAAGGGCTCCTCTATCTGGCAAGACTTGAAAAACTAGACGTCAGTGGCTGTGAAGAAGTAAAGGAGCTGCAACCCCTTAACCTGTTGAAATATTTGAAGGAATTGAAGGATTTTAGATGTTCCAAGCTCAAGTGCATACAAGGGTTGGCTGGTACATTAAAGCTTCAAATAATGAATGTTCGTGAGTGTCATGAGATAAAAGAGATGCCAGATGTGGAACGCCTATTGTCGTTGAAGACGCTCGATGTGTGTGGCTGTCCCAAAATGCTATAGGGTCCGGGATTATTCACACAGCTGCAACAACAGTTGAAGGACGACTTCCTCTATGATTCTAATTAATATTCATTGGAATTGGAAAATGCCTGCCTGAGATGTGAAAGTGAGAATGTGAAGGTGTTTGTGAAGGATTGTCATGAAAACAATTTCTTAGTGTATATTCATTTCACCGTATCGCTTTCTTTTGTTTTGAATTTTTTTTATTTTAATTACTTTGTTTGTTAATTTGTTTTGCATTTTTAAAATTATTTTTTAATTAATTTAATTATAGGATTTCACAGCTTTACATTTTGATAAACAAATTACATGCTCCTGAATCCATATTATGTAGTTCGAAAAAATATATAATGAACCAGAGCCACTAAGTGGAAAAGTCCTTGCCTATTTGAAAATATAGTGTTTTTTTTAACCAATGCCGAGGTGCTCTGGTTGTTAGATTTAGTTTGAATGTAATAATGTAAAAGCAAGTGAAAATTTGTGCAACAAAGGATTTTATGACTGGTTTTTATGTGAAAGGTTGATTTTTTATGTCATTGCAAGCTTAGATGGGTAGATTGTATTAGTTCTACCATACAAAATTAAATTTTTAATATTTGACAAAGTTTTGTAAAATTTGTGAATTTTTTTCTTAAATATAAAATTTTAAAAACTTTTTTGATGACGTTTGAAATCTATTTCTCCCCTCCAACGTCGTTGTTAGCGACTGGGGCATACGACATCGAAATTAGTAACTGATGTGACCCGTATGAGTTTTAACATAAGATTGTAGCGTGATGCGTAAGGCTTTTTGACATAACATTGTAGAAAGAATAAAATAAATGTACACGTGTCGATTGCATGCACCCATCCCTGGATGCACTGATTGGTATTCATTACAGGCACCTTAATACATGGTCGGGAAATGTGCAGTGTAATAGGGGAGATTAATTACGCCATAGGAATTTCTTCTCTGAGGTCTTGTTTCTGGTTACGCGTTTTCAATTGGTTCATTCTTGGTCCTCTGGCTAATTAAATTTCACCACGTGATATTCATGTTCCTTATGGAACAGGAGTGTTGCATTCATGCCATTCCATGAGGAGGAGAAAACGCTGCACTGATTAAACGAGCGCAGGGGTGGGAGTTCTGTTGCTACAATGGAGAAATCCATCTCCAGACCTGGACTTGGTCGAGGTCTATTTTTACTTGTATGGGTTTTCTTTTGTACTAAATCTGTTCTTGCAGGTCCATGGTTCGAATCTTCTTGCAGGTCCATGGTTCGAATCTTCTCGTGGAGATAGTTACCCTTCTACAACTATTGAGACCAAGTGGCAGTTACATAACATGAATACGAGTTGAAGATGGTTGAGGGGCACAAGGGTTGCAATGACAAGGCCCTACTTTGCCTACACGAGGACTACACTGAAGAGGCCATCTCCAAACACCAATATGGCCACGCATCATGATAACATAAAAAATACAGGAGGAGCCAAAGTAAGATTCATAGCACAATAAGTATTCTAGAAATATTATGTGTTTTCTCTACTGTTATGTCATTTTAGTCTTGAAATCACATGGTGGGTGTAAGCTTTTTGTTGTTGTTTACAGGTATTGGATCGAAGGGAAAGAAACATGGCCGCGGATGCTTCCAGTTGTGTCGATAGTGAGAAAGGTGTTGGGATCTGGAGCTTTGGAAGCTTATGGTCATTCATAGCTCACTGTGTTGGACGCCATGAGAATGGAGGAGCATGACAGGTACATCAGTCTTCTGAAGCAATCTTCTACTACGCTTGTGAATGCATATAGTCTTGAAGGATTTCCATACCAACCTTGGAGAGTGAATACATTGTTCATACAGTCTCTCGTCTCTCAACAGGAAACTGCTGCTCATGCTGCCCAATTTCGATCTGCCAATCGGTCTGCCAATGAGGCATGTCCATAACCCATAGGTGTTTCTTCTCTGAGGTCTTGTTTTTCATTACGCATTTTCAATTGGTTCATTCTTGGTCGTCCCTCCAGCTAATCATATTTCACCACGTGACATTTATGTAACATGAGCGTCACATTCACGCCATTCCAGGAGGAGGCAGGGTTGGAATTTCAAATGGCCGACACCCGTCAAAATTGCCAGTAACAATCAAAATCTGAAACGTTTTCTGTATTCTAAGCCAGATTTTGATGGTCTCCCTAAAATCTTAGCTATATTTGACGGGTAGATTGACCCATGACGGGCATTTACCCGTCAAATTCCATCCCTGGGAGGAGGACGAGACGACGCTGCACTGATCAAACGAGCGCAGGGGTGGGAGTTCTGTTGCTACAATGGAGAAATCCATCTCCAGACCTGGACTTGGTCGAGGTCTATTTTTACTTGTATAAGTTTTCTTGTGTACTAAATCTGTTCTTGAAGGTCCATTTTTCGAATCCTCTCGTGGAGATAGTTACCCTTCTACAGCTATTGAGACCAAGTGGCAGTTACATAACATGAATACGAGTTGGAGATGGTTGAGGGGCACATGGGTTGCAATCACACGGCCCGACTTTGCCTACACGAGGACTACTTTGAACATGCCAGCTTCAAACACCAATATGGCCACGCATCGTGATAAGATAAAAAGTATAGGAGGAGCCAAAGTAAAATGCACAGCATAGTAAGTATTCTGGAAATATTATGTGTTCTGCCATTTTAGTCCCAAAATCACATTGTGGGTGTAAGCTTTTTGTTGTTGTTTACAGGTATTGGATTGAAGGGAAAGAAACATGGCTGCAAATGCTTCCAGTTGTGTCGATAGTGGGGAAGGTGTTGGGATCTGGAGCTTTGGAAGCTTATGGTCATTCAGAGTTCACTGTGTTGGACGTCATGAGAATGGAGGATCGTGACGCGTACAACAGGCTTCTGAAGCAATCTTCTATCGCGCTTGTGAATGCATATAGTCGCGAAGGATTTCCATTCCAACCTTGGAGAGTGAATGCGTTGTTCATAAAGTCTCTCATCTCTCAACAGGCAGTTGCTTCTCCGGCTGCCCAATTTCGATCTACCAATGAGGCATGTCCATAATTAGCAGGAGATCGACCAAACACTGTAAGGTGCTGCAAATTTTGTTTCAATGATTTAATTACTGCAACTTTAGGCTATAACAAATCCGTACCTACCTGCTCCTATAGGAATCTGTA
Source organism: Pseudotsuga menziesii (assembly GCA_001517045.1). NCBI lineage: Eukaryota > Viridiplantae > Streptophyta > Pinopsida > Pinales > Pinaceae > Pseudotsuga > Pseudotsuga menziesii. Next base: position 57,042 of record LPNX011129229.1, on the reverse strand, counting down.
AACTTTTCAATTTTAATCTCAGAATTTCTGGTTAAAAACTGGATCTATGACTCTTTCCTTAATTGCATTCTATATATATAATCTCTATGCGCTAGTGTTATGGGTTTTTGCTCCTACATGCATCTGTAAACTTTTCATTTTAATCTCAGAAATTCCAGTTAAACACTGGATTTATGACTCTTTCCTTAATTTAATTCTATATATATAATATATGTCCGCCATATGTCCGCCAGTGTTATGGGGGTTTCTCCAGATTTTCTATTCTCGTTAGGTTAGTGGGATTTTCTCCTTTATTTTTTAGATTTTCTGTTTTGAATTTTCACATATGTGTGGGGATATCATGTCCATAGTGAAATCCATTATGCTTTACTTTTTTTTTAAAACATTTTGTTTCAAGAATAAAATGGATTTATACAACATCTTAATGAACTTCAAGTCTTTGGCCATTGAAAATAAGTTTGTTTTTCTTATTATGCCCCCACACAGAAACTTGTGAGCTTTGTCAGGTTTATTATATGACACAAGTAATTAATATTTGAAAATGGTAGTCGTTGGAAACCGATTTCAAAATCTCGGTAGGGTCCAATATTATTTCAATTCAAAATAAATAAATAATTTATTATTCTTTTAGGTAAGAGATATTATGGTTTGTATAAAAATTTAATGTTCAAGGAAATCTAAAATATTAAAAATTCCGTCCCAGCAGCTAAGCTATTCTAGTTGTCTTATACATATCTATAAACCTTACTGGAACAATGTTTTACAAATTGTGTTAGCAAAAGAAAAAACTTTGCTATAGATTAATAAACCTATGAGGGTCTCTTGTTTGATGGGGTCTCTTATTTGATGCTATTAGGACCGTCTTGTTTGATGAAGACCTTTTGAACAATATGACGGCTTTTGGTTTTATTGGATCTCTCGTTTGATGCCATATTGAAGATTAATTTCTAAAATATGTTGTTTCCTTTTCCTTGTCATTTTGAATTTGTTGAACAATGTTGTCCCCTTGTGTCATTTGTCATATAAAACAATTATATGTGTTTGGAGGTGTAGCCAAGGAATGTGAGGGATTTCCATGAAGGAATTTTATTGGATCTCTCGTTTGATGCCATATTGAAGATTAATTTCTAAAATATGTTGTTTCCTTTTCCTTGTCATTTTGAATTTGTTGAACAATGTTGTCCCCTTTTGTCATTTGTCATATAAAACAATTATATGTGTTTGGAGGTGTAGCCAAGGAATGTGAGGGATTTCCATGAAGGTGTGAGCTCCTAGCCAATCTCAAAACTATTTCATAAAGCCACATTACAATTTGCTTCGAGTGTTACAATTGTCTTGCTTTGGCAAGCTAGCATCCTTGAAATCTTTGTATCCATTATCCTTTTGAGCTTCAATTTCACTAGATGTGTGGTTACTAAAGAGAGAAAGAGCTTCCTAAGTATCAACTACATGACATTCACATCTTTGTTGAGCTATTCACAAATTTGTGGTCTCATATAGTGTACATTCATCAAAATGGCCATGGAAACACCATTTTTTTGCAACAACGAAAGATAAGTATGAAAAACTAGTTTACACGGCCCACACCCTAATTTAATCCAATGCACTAGGAGAAACAAAATTGTATCAACAACATCGGGGATAGTAGAACTACAACACACCAAAGAAAAGTAAATCAGTAACCACAGTTTCAATTGGGATTCCAAAGCTAGCCATGGTAATAACCTCTTGAGGTTACCATCATGTTGTTGTCTACAAATACCTTACATAAAAACCATTAGCAAATTCACCCAGAACTAGAGCATAATACCATAAATACAACACTAACCATCTTTTTGGGAGAGAAACTTAAGGATCCATAACTTTTTTAAAGTGTAGAAACATTCATAAATCTTACTATTATCAAATTTCCAATGATAAAATGTTTGGCAATATTTTAAAAAAATCAAAATTATGAGGATTTTATATAGTTTTTGGACAATTTTGGTTGTTTTAGAGTAAATTTTTTTAATCATATGGAATTTGGGCGAATTGTACTAGAAAAAAAATGGAAACTCACTAATATTTTTTGGGAAAAAACCCTCGAAAATTAGCCCATGAGATAAATTTCACCCCTAAAATTTTCCATGCTTGTTGGGAATTTCATAACTCCACATTGTTTCCATCAAAGGCATTGGATAAACTTTCATGATGTTTGTCATTGAAGAGGAGACATGCCCGAGCTCAGTTTACGGCTTCCCGGACTTCTTTGTCTACTGCCCAGATTGCTCGAATTGCCCAGACTTCCTATGATGCTCAGTATGGGGCTGCCCGAGACTAGTAGGGTGCTGCCCAGGCTGCCCGAGAATGAGATTTGACTGTCTGAAGTCTACTCAAGAGTTTTGGGCCTGACTGATGTGAGGAGTAGACAACCACAGGCTACCCAAAATACTCTTGTAGTTTCCCGAGGTCAAGAAACAACCTACCCATAATTTCTATAATAGGTTTAGGGCTACCTATGTACTCCCTGAACCTGCCTGAGCCCTTGTTGGAGCTGCTCGTGTCCTTCTTTCTGTTGCTCGCAACTAATGGCAGCTTGCCCATGGATGGAGGTGACCAACTTGGGCTTCCTGTGATATTCCCTAGCCCTGCTCTCTTACTGCCTGTGAAGATTATGGTGTGAAGAGTGTGTTGGTAGCCGCTTTGTGAGGTAATCAAGGTAATACCCTAGTTCTACACCTCGAACAAACTTTATTTCATGCACTTTTTTGGGGGGTTCCCCAAACATCAAATCAATTTTAGTTTACTCATTTTCAACCATTTCACCCTCCAACAATAACTTGTTGATGTATTATTGCACCTCTTTGGGGCATTTCAGCGTCCAACAATAACTTGTCGGCGTATTATTGCACCTCTTTGGGGCAATTGCTAGTACTAATTAAATTGAAGGCTTCTTTTAAGGGGACAGCGGCTCTGGAGGTTTCGTCGTCATTCACGAGCCTCTCAGAGCCACCACTTATTATATTTTAAAATTTATGTATTTATTGAAAAGGGTATGGGACATAGAATTCGACGCTCTTGAAAATATTTGGAATGGGCATTTTATATAATTGTTTGTTTTTTTATTCTATTTTATATAATTGTTTTTTATAAAGTATTTTTGTTTTTAAAATAATAAAGTGGTTTTTTTTAAAATTTTAATTAAAAAATAAAACTGTTTTGTTAAATGAGATCTTGGCTTTGAATATTTGATCTTTAATTGATCATAAACAATAAAATAAATTTGAAGAAAGTTCAATTTAACAAATGAGATTATTGTTTTATTTCTAATTAGGAAATACTCTAGTTATGGTTATTATTTTATTTATTAAGAATTTATTTATGTAATTTATAATTATATTTTGGGCATAAGTTTTTATATTTTTATATATTTATTGGGTTATTTTTAGAAAGACGAATTTTGTCATAAAATAGTTATTTTATATTATTTATTTTTTATTTATATTAATGTAAATGAATTCATCTCCTAGGTAATTTCAGTCAAATTTCAAAGACAAAAATAAACTTGAAAAACTGCCAAAATATTATATAACATTTAAAGTATTTTACAATTTAATTAAATCAACTTTAAAATAAAGTTAGTCGAGTTGATATATATGTTGTAAATGTATACAACACTCTTGTGAACTAAAGCCTAAATAAAAGCATGTATGAATTCATTTTATATTTCTCTTTAACTTTATTGAAAATTATGTGTGGAAATTATTGTAGAGACCCTTTTTAACCTATTTCCAAATCCATTTCTCTTCTACAAAAGTATTTTAATAAATAATTTTAATTAATTAATAATTTAGACTTTAAACAAAATATAATATGTATATATAGTTTTCACTAAAATTTACTATTTTTCTTATAAAAAAAAATTATAATAAATGAACATCTATAAAAATTGAATGTCATGTTTTAAACGACATATTTAGCTCAAATTGCATTCCAAGGGTTGTGAGGGTGAACTTGAAGAGCACAACATTATGTGAAATTATTGAATTAATATAAATTCTATGGTAAGTAGAGCAAGTGCGACATTTTTAAAAGGCAAAAAAATGAGGACCCCACCTCGTCCCTAAATTCTTAAATAAATAAAAACCAAATTTACTTTTTCAAATAAATTGCTTTCTTTCCTTTATGTGATAATATATATATACATATACATATAGCAAAATATATACATATACACTGATAAAATTTAAACATATAAGCTTAGTAAAAGAATAACTTGTACATCTTTATTTCTTAGACATTATATATCTAAGAAACTGGTAAAACATCATATAAAAGAAACTAGTAAGTACTTGTGCTATTTCATACATGTATAAGGATAACTTGTAGATATTCATGAAAATACCTGAATTTTAATAGTTTCCTTTGTAGCCTTGTCGAGTTTTGTTATCTTGTCCAGCTTTGCCCCTGCAACTTTTTCAAGCATTGTTCATGCAATTTCTCATGACTAAGAGCTTTGGTCGATTTTAGCCCGAGATGATCTAAATAAAGAAAAGGAAACAATGTGATCTATATTGTAACATTCATTAAAAAAACAAATCATTTTATTAGTAATTTTTTGGATAGTTAATTTTATATATTAAGATGGGCTCTGTGAATTCTGTAAGCCCTCACAACCCCTTGAATGCAATTTGAGGTGAATATGCCCTTTAAAACATGGCATTCAATTTTTGTAAATGTTCATTTATTATAATTTTATTTTTTATGAGAAAAATGGTAAATTTTAATGAAAACTATATATACATATTATATTTTGTTTAAAGTCTAAATTTTAATTATTTAAAATTATTTATTATAATAGTTTTGTAAAAGAGAAATGGATTTGGAAATAGGTTAAAAAAAGTTTCTACAATAATTTCTACACATAATTTCGAGTAAAGTTAAAGAGAAATATGAAATGAATCCATACATGCTTTGATCTAAGCTTTAGTTCACGAGAATGTTGTATTATTTTCCCATTTATTGTGAGTCCAATCATGTATATTTTATAATATGTTTTTCAAGATAAAATAGGTGTAGATATATACAACATGTGTGGATTTTATAATATGAAATATACATTTACAACATATATCAACTAGACTAACTTTATTTTAAAGTTAATTTAATTAAATTGTAAAATAGTTTAAATGTTATATAATATTTCGACAGTTTTTTAAGGTTATTTTTGTCTTTGAAAGTTGGTTAAAATTACGTAGGAGTTGAATTCATTTACATTAATATAAATAAAAAAATAAATAATATAAAATAACCATTTTATGACAAAATTAGTCTTTCTAAAAATAACTCAATAAATATATAAAATATAAAAACTTATCCCAAAAATATAATTATAAATTAAAAAAAAAAAATTTAATAAGTAAAACAATAACCATAACCTTAATATTTCCTAATTACAAATAAAACAATAATCCCATTTTCTTAAACTTCAACTTAAATGATTAAAATATATTATATAATCAATATTTTTTACAATTAAATATAAAAAACTATTTACATGACACATATTTTAAATACAATATAATATAAAAAAATAAATATAAATATACTTCTATGTAATATTAAACTAACATTTCTTTTCATTATAAAGTGATAAAACAATATTAATTAATATATTATAATTAATATATTATAATTAAATTTAACTTCATTCAAATTTATTTTATTGTTTATGATCAATTAAAGATCAAATATTCAAAGCTAAAAATAACTTATTTAACAAAACACTTTTTATTTTTTAATTAAAATTAAAAAACAACTTTATTATTTTAACTTTAACTATATAAAAATACTTTATAAAGGACAATTATATAAAATAGAATAAAAAAACAGACCGTTATATAAAATGCCCATTCCAAATATTTTCAAGAACGTCAAATTCTATGTCACAGACAATAAATATATATTGTTTTAAATATAACTTTTAATTATCCAAAAAGTTACCAACAAAATTAACTATCTAAAACAAATCACCTTTTTAGTAATTTTTTGGATGGTTAATTTTATTAATAATTTTTTTGAAAGTTTAACTAGAAATAATTTAAGCTATAAAAACCATTTTCTAATTCTATAACATGTTATCAAAATAATATGTATAATAAACTAACATATCTTCTAGATTCAAAATTAGTATAAATAAGCCCTTATTTTTATATATTGTCAATTTTTTAAATCAATATATTTTTCTCTTTTAACATATTAAAATTATATATACTTTTTAATATTTAATATTTAAAATTGTTTAACTATTAGTTACCTATTTAATTGATATATAATTAAGATTTATTATATCATTATTAAATATTAATATATTATTTATAATTTTTTTTTTGAAATTTTAACTCAAGATAATTTAAATTAAAAAAAAAACAATTTCAATTTTTATTTTTTATTTTTTTCTATTTCAATGTGGTTCACGCGTCGGCTTGACCGACGAGCTACGTCCACGGAAATAAATCAGGCAGGCCCACCCGAAGGGGCCTCACACCTTCGGCACACTTCATGCCTAACCCCAATAGCGTCAATGAGAATTGAACCCGTGACCTCTTTATCGAGAGGCCTAGCGACGGGTGCTCAACCAATTGAGCTAACTCTTGGAGCTAAAAAAAAAAAAAAACAATTTCAATTGTACAACATATTATAAAAATAATATGTTAGAATAAACTACTATAAATTTATTTTTGACTAAAATATTTATATTTATTTTCTTTCTAATTTGTTGTATTAAAATATTTCTATATTATCATAAAAACAAGCTCTAAGGTTATCATAAATAAACTATCATATTTTTTTATTATGTTTTGATTTTCAAATTGTTAAATTATTTTTTCTAATATATAAACTTATATAGGATAGTTTATTACATCATTCTTAAAAAATAATATATTATTAAAAGAAAGAGAAACCATAAAATAGTTAATGTGCTTTAAACATGTATCTAAATTTACATTTACTTATATTGGATCTTTATTTTACAATGAATTTTAGATGAATGTCAATGCCAAAACATAACTACAATTTAGCATTCCAAAAATACAATAATATAGTTATTTTTTCTTTTTATTTAGACAAGAACTAAGTTGCCCTATAACAACATTTATTTGTAAAAATGACTTATCTTACCTTTCTACTCAATGCATCCTTATTCATTACTTTGTAAAAATGGCATACCTTATATTTATACTCAATGCATCCTTATTCATGACTTTGTAAAAATGGCATACCTTATATTTATACTCAATGCATAAATTACAAGATAGCATTACAAAATCAGGACATAAAAAAAGAAAAAAAAGAAGTCTAAGGTCAATATACTTATATAAACTACTTCATAATATATGTGCTTGTACTTATAATGTAATTAAGGGATATTCAAGGGACATGCCATATAATGTAATTAAAGGATATGCAAATATAATTATGTAAATAAGGTTAGTAAATTGGTAAAAAAAAGAAAGCCCATTTTACCTTATGGTTGGCACATATATAAACTATGCAAGGAGGATTGGAGGTACACTTTTATGGTTTCTAAGGAGGACACATTGAAGGTACACTTTACATTATCAATGAATGATATATGTTTAATAAAGAGGTGGAAGAAGAAGTGAACACTTTACATTTTATTAACTAAGAAAGAACTTGTTTATTAAAAAAATACATGTGTGTGCGCCCACCTAAAAGTTTAATTGAAAACTTAATTTTGTAAATTTAAATATTTACAAAAAAAATAAACAAAAGTTTTTGATGAAGTATTTAATTTCTATCAAATAAGCATGTATTATTATTTGAAGTAGAGTTTGAATTTTAAATTTTTAAATATAAATTTATATTAAAATATGAATTATTAAGATGTTAAATTTTATGTTTGAATAGATGCATTATTATTATTATAGTGCTTATTAAATAAAAAATTTCTTATGATGTGGAATACACAATATATCCTTAAATTTATATATGTAAATCTACATCATGAAATAGTGACATAAGGATTATGGTATATTGAAACTTTTGTTTATGTAAAAAGATAAATGTACTTTTTTTCTATGACATAAATATCTCTACGTGTTAAACTCAATTCCACATGGTAACACATTCTTATTTTATAAAAACTAAGTGTTTCATTGAGTGCATACATCACAAAATCGATTCTACCCATGCTATGAGCATTTTTTAGGAAAATATGTGGAAAGTTAGTAATAGTCATTTATCGAAAAGAAGCATATTCACATTGTAGCCAATACACCATGATATAACTAGTAGGAAGAACCACTCTCTTGTTATTGTTTTCATTTGAATAAGGATCATGGTATATTTGGGCCTTATATGTTTTTATGAACTACTTCTATTTAATCAATATAAGATATTAATTTTGTATAGTGATATTTTTATGTCATTAAAACAATTCGAAGACACATATGTTAAGAATATGAAAGGGGAAATCTGTCATAGTGTAAATCAAAACATTTTCAACTATACTCAAGTATACATCTCACACTAAATTACAAAATATATATTTTTACAATCTAGACATTTTCTTGTTTTCCATCATTGGAGTCTAGTCATGCAATGTTTAATAAAATTTCTTTTCTAACTTGATGATGTTGATTTTAACATTTTTGTGTTTTCCATCACTAGAATCTGATTTGCAACTCATGGGAAGTCTTGCAAACAATAATAGCAAATAAATGCTCCAAGAAATGGCTATGCCTATTGCATGATCTATCACAATTTTCACCAATGGTTCAAATGCACAGTAAGATGATGATCATCAACTAGAAATACAAATATTCTTATGTGTAGGGAAGAAAGTAACGTTATCCTACAAATTATGGGTCTAATCAAGATTAGTAAATGGTGCATGCAGAGTGGTCATGTAAATTACATACACACTTGGATCTATCTCTCCTAGGTTACTACCCTATGTTGTCCCAAAATATGATAATTAAATTGGGCCTCCATGGGACCAATCTCAACTAAAGAACATATTAATTCCACCCATAAATTGCAATAAAAAGAAACAAATCCCCCTCAAGATCACTTGGGAATTGACTATCCATAAAAACCATAGATTGACAATAACAAGGTCAACCATTCAAATTGGTAACAATGAATGCCAAGGATTGACCTTCATAGCAATGCCATGCACTGCAACATTAGAAAGAATGTGAATTGCACTATCATTCTCCTTAGAATGCTATGCAAAGATGAAAGACACTTCAAATGTATGACTTCAAAAAACAGAAGAGGCACACCTTCATTCTTTTTCCCTTTCACACTTAAAATTGCAACCCGCAATTCCAACACTCCCCCTACCAAAGGAAAATACCATGTTGATTTCCAATATAATTAGAGTCAAACTTGATCACTACCTAGCCTTTTATTATTTTACTCACATATGTATACTTTCTCGTATGACAAATTAATGTGCATTTAATTTTACTTTCCATCGATTACATGAGTTTCTATTTATTTCTTATTGGTACTTGTAATAAAGTTTCTTTTCAATTTCATCAACTACTATGCTTACCATAAATTTGCTAAACTTGCTTTTAGCACATAATATTATATTACGTACATACACACATCTTTCTTTCATTTTACAACATATTGAAGTTTTCGGCTTCGGAGGTATGCTAGTTTACTAATCTATCTAAAAGTCAAAGATTCTAATAAGATACTAATATATCAAACACCATGACATGAAATTAAAACTTTTAAGAGTTAACGAGGTTGTATTAAATCCCACTATTAATTGGCCTTGACCATAAAACACTACATTATATGAAGTATTAAAAATGCACGATGCAAAGTATTTGTTTTCTACTGCATTATATGAAGTATTAAAAATGCACAATGCAAAGTATTTGTTTTCTAAAACCAAAAATCAAAGATTGTAATATATATTATATTTACGTCGTAGGCGTTTTCACAATGAAAGAAGCTGTCTCAAAAGATTCCTCGTCTCCTTGGCCACTAACCTTCCGACACATGCTTCCAGGTATTTTGCGATTTTAGGTACGTCACGCTATGGTTAAATTTCCCATTTCTTATATCCGGTGATCTGACAACGATGAAACAGGGTGGCATGGAGTTGACCGATCAAGTACACGTTCTGAAAGCTTGTTACAGTTGTTACTGCTCATTGTTGATTGATTGTCCTTAACTTTTGTGCATTTCAATTGGGTCCCTGATTATGGGTCATTGTTCCTAGTTGGTGTTCTTTCGATAGTTTCCTTGCGTGTTTTCACTACGCTCCTTCACCACAGGTTCAAGAATTTTTTCTTTTTTACAGGCTTTCGTTGTAAAAATATCGAAAATAGGAAGTCAGAACATGCGCAACTAGGCCAAATTTTCAGAATGAGCAATTAAACATAATGCGGAGTGAGTTCAAAATACGGATGGACTTAGCAGAGAAATAAGTTATGCGAAATATTACGCCAACGGTTTCGGATATGCCAATGTTGAAATTCAGAAATACTATCTTCGACATTTCTTTATTTGAAAATTGAAAACTTTCGATATCGAAATTGTCGCAAATCAGATCTTGCGAAATTTAAAATCGGACCGAAGAAGGCGGCATGCTGGCATGTTGAACGTTGAAATGCTTGGACATCTTGATTTTGACAAAAATCCCAATTGGACACATAACAATATAACCATCGACTTGCATCATACAACAACATCATTCATTGACCTTAATCGCTTGTCCAATTCCCCTGATTCCTTGTCTCCCACACAACACATAGTCTTTGATGTTGTCATTTCTCATTTTAGAAACACTACATCCGCTCCATCACTCAAAATGTTGATTCAAGGTACTATAGGCACCGAGAAATATTACCTAATATCTTGCTTAAAAACTGCAGTACAAACTGCATCTGAACAAAGTACTTGCAGAGACAACTTTCACAAGCATGAGCTACTGCTTCCAATTATATATAGTGATTGTGTAGAATACGAACACTCAAAATAAAGCCTGAAAATCGAAGTTTTTCGGTTTTCGATAAATGGGCGTCTCGATACGGAAATAGGAACTTCAACATTTCTTTATTTGAAAATAGAAAACTTTTGAGATCAAAATGTCGGAAATAGGAAATTGGTACATGCGCACTTATTTATTTGAACACTTAGCATTTTCGATTTGTGAAATGTCAGAAATTGGAAACTCGGTTCTTGCGGAATTTACAATCGGACATAGGTGGGATTTTCGGAATCTTGTTTCTTAATGCAAAATCAGAATCCCAAAATCTGAAATTGGAAGTCAGAACATGTGCAGTTTATGGTTTGAATCCGTACAATATTTGGAATCCTCATTATCGGAAATAAAAAAT
>LPNX011129229.1:0-39016 GCA_001517045.1 Pseudotsuga menziesii | reverse complement strand
TCTATATATTTGTGTGTGTGTCACTCTGTCACCCCCCCTCTCTCATAGTCTCTCTCCACCTTCTATATACCTCCCTCCATATCAATCTATCTGTCATTCAACCCCCCTCCATCTTTATCACTCACCCCTCCCTTCCTCTCTCCCACACAATCTCTCTCTCTTTCTCTCTCTCACTTCCCATATCTCATAATCTATTTCCACCTTCTATATACCTCTCTCACTATCCTTTCTTCCATCACTCTCTTTCTCTATTTCTCACCCCTTCCCCTCTCCCTTTGTCACTCACCCATCCCCCTCTCTCCCACATAATTTGTGTGTGTGTGTGTCCCCTTCTCTCACAAACTCCCTTTGTCTCCCCCTCTCTCTCCACCTTCTATTTACCTCCCTCTATCAATATCTCCCTCCCTTCTCCCTTAATTACTATCCCTCCATGGAATTATTCATCTACCTATCCTCTCCCTCTCTCTCACTCTCAACTTGTATCCCTCCCTCCCTATCACTTTTCACCCTCCCTCTCCATGTTTCTCTCTTTCACAGCCTCCCTCTCTCTCCATCCCCCAACCCTCCACCCTCTGTCTTGGACACCATCTCTCTCTCTCTATGTGTGTGTGTGTGAACCATGGGGACTTCACTTAGTGAACCTCTCACATAGCAAGTGCGATCGTGGGATATTAAAGAATTCCCTTAATTTCGAGAGATATTGACCCAAACTATTTTTGTTGAAACCCCCTCCCAATACTNTTCATCTTTCTCCACTTGAATTTACAACATCCTCTTAGGACCTTGACCCTTCCCCACCCCCTCTCAACTATTAACCATACTCACTCGAACTTACACCATCCTACTAGGCCTTTGAACCTTCTCTACCCCCTCTCAACTATTAACAATCCCCACTTGAATTTGCAACATCTTTCTAGGCCCTTAACCCTTCCCCACCCCCTCTCAACTATTAACCATCCCCACCTGAGCTTCCAACATCCTCCTAGGCCATTAACCCTTCAACACCCCCTCTAAACTATTATCCATACATTTGATATATTGCATATAGTGCTAGATTTTTAGCTCTACAAAACGTGTGCGCATTATAGAACTACATAATGTGTACGCGTTTTGTAGTTCTATAACGCGCACGTGTTTTGTAGTTCTATAACGTGCACGCGTTTTGTAGTTCTATAACATGCATGCATTTTCCAATTCTATAAGGGCAAGAAATGTAATTTGAATTTAAACATGCCAATTCACTTGCTCGCATGTCACCAATAGTCCTATGTGTATGGTTTGGAATTCGCTTCGGTAATACCAAACCTGTGCTATGGTATATGATACACCATAGCTAATTGGGCATTTCTTCCAGTTTCTGAAGAAGTCATTGTTTACGCACTCGTTGCAGTATGCTACACACAATCATTTTATACGAAATCTTAAACATAAATAACATTTTTTATGCAGATTCTAAATATGTAATTTTTATTAAAAAAATATTATATTTTCCTATTTTTTTTCAATTTCTATTGTGTCCTAACTCCTTAAGTCAAAAAACATGTTGTTAGTGTTTTTTCCATAACTTTTTCAATTCTTAATCGTTTTAAGAATAAATTATATGGTGCACTAGAAGACATCGACCTCTACATACTATAAAAACCCCATTTCATGATTATTTCATTAAGACCTTCAAAGGCTGCACCCACAAAAGACATACCATTTTCAAGGAATGATCACTTAGATAATTATAAAAATAAATAAAAATCACTAATTTTATTTTTGAAAAATAGCACTGCACTAGTGCTATATGTTCTCTACATGCTTGCAAATTTTTGTATCCCGAAAGGATCATTTAGGCCCTCAAAGGCTGCACCCACAAAAACATATACCTTATCATTTGCCTAAAAAATAAAAAGTGACTGTTAGAAAAAATGAAACTTGACATAGTTATAAAAATTTTCAATACATAAAACTTATATATTCGGAAACGTGATTCAATTTCCTACATTTAATATTTTTTACTCAAAGCAATATATTTTGTGTAAGTATCTCAAAAAATACAATTAAGTTGAGGGATGCCTGATTTTTCAGTTTTCTATTGCATCTAACATGCCAAAAGTGACCCTCATTAGCTTGCACTCACCCTAAGATTGGGATTTTCATCATGTAGTAAATATCTATAATGAATTTTCATGATTAATATCATTTGTATATAATTCCCTTATCTCCTAGACAACTCGAAAGGTCACTTAAACGTACTGAAATATTATCACATCATCATATTAATCACAGAAGTGACTGTTACCCTCACTTCTTGTCAGCCTTCTATTATCCCATAGTGTCTAAACTTGACATTTGTCACCTTATCCATGCCTTCTTATGATGGTATAAATATATCTTTGTTGCTTAATCATTAAATCATCGTCAATATCACATGCTCCAAAGACCAAATATTTCACATCTTGGATTCTCCTCCCATTCCGGGCTTTCATATCACTATTTAAGTGACCTTTCGCATACTCCAAGAGATAAGGGAATTATATACAGATCACATTAATCCCAACTTATAGATATATTCTAGATCATGAAAATCCTGAACTCATGATAACATTTGTAAAATTTAGTGAATAAATAGAGCCTCCTATTGAGGAAAATATCATTTGGACCTCATTTATGGTTTTTTATATGCAAAAAAACTTGACTCTTCAGCATCATTAATTCCCCTCTCATGGCTGCCGAAGAAAAAATTGCCAACATGGTGATACCAAAGCCCAAACTGGGACAAGATGGGAAGATAAGTTGGGAGTCCTATAGCCGATGAAGGGGCTCTAGAAGAAAGGAAGTGCAAGAACATATGGAAATGGTTGTACCTTACCTAGCAAAACGTATGGAAGTGGATGAGGATTGTAGCGTAGATGAATGTCCAACACATCACTTTGTACCATTATGATTTGGTGTTTACTACCTTATTTGTATTATGAAAATAATTATTATTGATGCATTTTGTTCTTTTTAAGCTTCTTAAACATTGTCATTGTGTATAAAACACTTTTGTCTAACATCAATGAGTAAAATTCCATTTTCATTCAACTTAAACATTTTTTTCCAATAGCGATTAGATAAATAAATGTTGTCCTTCATAGATTTATATATAATGACAATTTAGCCCATAAATATGAGGAAATCCATATTTTGTTATTCTGATTCTCTCCTATTTCTAAGTCTTCTTACAATGAATGTAGACATAATTTTCCACCCTTTCACATGCAATCTGTCAACAATGGTAGCGACATATTTGTATCTTAGCTCCATCTTTTGTAGTAGCTGCATCTTCTATCTACGACAATGTATTCATGTAATTCTGATTCAAAAATGTATTTCCCGATTCTGAAATGTCGAATTCTCGATTTTTAATTCCAAAATGTCCAGATTCCAAAATGTTAGATTTTGGATTCCAAAATGCCCAATTTCGATACGGTTTTAGTTCAGATATTTTTTATTCCCATATTTTTCTCCCAATTTCCACTTTTAGAAAATTCTTATTCAAGAATGTTTTAAAATAAATGAACAATAAATCCATTCAGTGATCTTGATATCGGATTATCTTTAAACTTCATATTTTTTAACATAAATAATTGTTATTCAATTTTTAAATAAATTTCATATACCCAGATCGAGCTATTCAGGTATATTACATCTTTAAACTTTAGGTTTATTAAGAAAAATACTATATATATATATATATATATATTAGATATTTAAACTTCATATTAATTTTCTGCATTCTTTTAGTTGAAATTAATATTTCTAGTGATCCTGAAACTAAAATAAAAATAAATAAATAAAAACAAAAACAACCATAATATAATTTACATGATATCAATTCTAATTCACTGCGAATATTTCATATAGACACTACTACTACCTCCATTACCCAAGGAGTCAAATCCTAGATGTAATTTTTTCCACATGGCCATCACATTTCTGTTAGTTATCACCATATCTAATTCCAAATGAAACCAAGTTTAAAGGTCAAAACTCCAACAAATTTAGAAAACATAGGACATAAGATTTCTGCAAGATTTTTGAATAAAAATAAAAAATATACATTATTATGAAAAACTCGAAATCTATTGACTTCACAGACTTCGTAAATTCGTATCTTAAAAGACTCTAGACCGTATATATTTCCTGCATAAACGAAAATTGACAAAAGTTTACTTTTTGTTTTTGTAATTCGAGAGTCGGGGAACATACATTCAGTCCAAAAAATTGTATTATTTCCAATTTCCAATATCAAGATTATCAGAAACTGAGAATTGGGAAACTAGATAGTTCCACTTTCCATTATGATAAATATGATCATTTTTTCATTTTTTTAATAAATAGAAAATAACTATCTAACATCCATATTATAAAAAGTTTCCCCATTTTCTTAAAAAAATAAATTGAAATCAATCTCTACAAATAGTTATATATAAGAGTAACTAATACATAATTAGAAATCAAGCTAGCACGCCATAATAATCCTACTTATGGTCCCGAGCACAAATTTCTTGAACTCACATAAATTAAATTTTACTATTTTCAATTGCCCAATTTTCGATGTAGTATATATCTATATCTTGGGATCAATGTCATCTGTATATAATTCCCTTATCTCTTGGACAACGAGAAACATCACTTAAATGTATTGAAATATCTTAACGTCATAATAACGTCGCCCCTTTCTGCCATAATGTCATCATATTAATCACACAATTGACTGTCAACATAACCACACCCCTTTCTGTCAGAATGTCATCATATTAATCGCAGAAGTGACTATCACTCTCACTTGTTATGAGCCTCATGTCATCTCAGACTGTTTAAAGTCCACATTTGTCACATCATGCATCCAGTAAACAACAAACAACAAATCTTTCAAATACAAGATATTCTAGTACGATTAATTGACCTTTTGCGTACTCCAAGAGATGAAGGAATTATATACAGATCCCATTAATCCCAAGTTATAAATATATACTACATCATGAAAATCGCGAAGCCATAATAACATTTCGGAAGATTAAATAGGGCCAACTACTAAGGAAAATATTATCTAGACCTCATTTATGGGTTTTTATTTTCACAAAAATTGCACTCGTAAACCTCATTATTTCCCCTCTCATGGCCGCCGAAGAAAAAAATCACAACATGGTGATATCTAAGCGCGGAATGGGAAGATAAATTGGCAGTACTACTTCCCACGAAGGGCTCATAGTCTCTGGAGAGACATGGGATTGGTGAAGATTAGGCATTGCCTTCTATTTCTCTACTCGCTGTGACTTACATAAGGGGTATCATTATTTGTTTACCCTTCTTCTCAATTTTTTTCCATCATTTTGAGTAATGAAATTGCAACAAATTTATTCTTGAGGCTTCCATATATGATACTATGCTATATATTTTTAAACAGGCTATCAAATGCTTTGCTCTTTCTCACAGATGGAGATTTCTCTATACTCAAATTCAGCAAATGACCATCTTTTCCGATGATCATAATGAAGAGGAGGTCAGCATCAAGTCTTTTAGACTGAATTTGGTTGTAAATGCAAGATTGGAGAATATAATCTCCAACATTTTTCTAAAGCATTCTTTAGAATTGGAATCTTTTCACCTTTACAATGATTGCAAATTTAGCTACCAAAACGTATGAAAATGGTTCCACCTTTTAGCTTCTCAAACATTGGCATTGTGTATAAATAACTTTTTTCTAACATCAATGAGCAAAATTTCATTTTCATTTATCTTAAAGCTTTATTTCCGACAACATCATCAGATATATAAATCTTGTTGTTTATAGATTCATATATAAATAAATGAATGTAATGTATACAAAAAACTAAATAATTCGCATTAACATATTTCATTACTCTCATTGTTGTTATTTCCATTTTTTTTCTTCGGATTTCAGATATTTGGGATTCCAAAACATATTCAACTTTCACTAATATTGTTCTTTGCAAATTTATTTTTGTCCACTTACCAAACAACGCCACTGCAGATATTTTAAATTGTTAACATCTCTTTCGTTATTTCCATATGCATTGGAATACTTTATTTAAGTGCAGTTATAATTTTTCATTTAAAAATGTTTACCCTAAACAATTAGCCAACTTTGTTAAGACTTTTTAAAATAACTGTATTTAAATATGTGCCATTTTATACCATGTACACTACTCCTATTTGTATTTGGTCATACAAATAAAGTACCAATTCATTGAATGCAAATTTATGTATTTCAAAAGCGTCGTGGTTGCCATATTAATGTATGTTTGTCTTGGCAAAAACTCGGCCCTGAATGTTCCAAATTTTTCTTTAACATTGGATGAATCAATAGTGGAAATTTTTTTTAGAGAAAAAGAACGAATAAATTAAACATACATTACATTATCTACAATGTTGCATGCACATTGGTTAATTTTGATTTTAGTTGCTTCTATTAGTTGTCAATTTTCTACAAGATCACTATATATAACTGCAAGTGGTAGTTCATACTTGTGAAAGCCATCTGAGATAGAGATTTGAAACGAAATACATGATGAGTGGCTGAGTTCAATTGGTTTAAATACTTAGGTAATACTAATTTCTGTGAGGTAATACTAATTGAGAAATTAGTATTAGAAATCACTAACCATTTATGAGTTGTAATAAATTAGTATGTAAATTCAACAAACACATTTTTTCAATGTACATTTCATATGTCAAGCTTATAATGGAAAATCATTATATAAATCACCACATTTTATCCATTGATTTGTGATTTTCGACATTTCGCATTAAAGAATAGTCGATTTTCCAATTTCTAAGTTACGACATTTCCAATATTGGAAATTTTATTTTTTCAAATAAAAAAATGCCAAAGTTCCTATTTGCGATTTTCGAACTCCGAGTACCACAAATCGAAAAACTTCAATTAGGTAATCTATATAAAACCATGATTTTGTTTGGATAATTTAGACTTTTCCAATTTCAAGTTATATTTTTTCTGTTCCTATTCTTTTCTCTTTGCCACAAATATTTATGGTAAATCTAGCTCTCCAATTGGAGCCTATATCTTATTTCCCGATTTCGACTTTCAAAAAAAATCTTATTAAACAATGTTTAAAGATAAATGAACAATAAATGCATTCAGTGATCTCCTTGAATACAAGATTATATTATAAATATAATAGTGAAATATTCAACATAAACCTTGAATAAAATAATTATATTATAAATATTATAGTGACTTAACAAGGTGAAGACTCAAGTTTCCTTGGTAAACATTTATTCATATTCTTATCAATATTTGATAATACATTGACGATAAGCACTGGAGTATTATATAAGAATGATTTTCAATATCATTATTTTTATCTTTCTTTAAAAGGTGTATAACATCATCTTAAAAAAAATCACTTATTAAAAGATTCGAGCTGTAATAAAAATCTAATGGATTTTGTACCATAGAAGTTTAACAACTATGATTTATGATTTAAGAAATTTAAGATAAATAATATATTTAGATATATTAGATATTTAAACTTCATATTATTTTTTAAACTGTAAGCCTACATTGCTATTAATAAACTATACAAAAAATTACAAAATATCGAGAATTTTGGTCGACTGAAAACAGTGGTCTAACAACCACCCTGATTTTCCAGGAGCAAACAAATCAACATTTCTAGTGTAAAGAGCATAAAAGAAATACATAAAATTGAATCTCTTGCCTAAGTAAAGTTTAAACAAAATTACATGGATATTCATAAGAGCCACAATAACCCATGTGATATATGGGGGGCTATGTACAAAATTACTACGAAGAAAAGTTTATCAAGACACCTAGAAAACTAGAAACAAACATAAACTTAAATGTAAACAAAAGGAAGCCAAATAGACAAAAACAAAACAAAAACCAGCTCATGGATTAGCACTATTGATAGTGATAGCAGGGTCTTGTGTGTCCTGCATTTCCTCAAATATAGGACAAGGCCCAAAGACTTCCTCGTATAAAGATAATACACAAGGATTTAGGGCCACAACATCCGCTTTCCCCACATAAGCATCCGCTTTCTTGACAGAAGCATTTGCTTTCCCCATAGAAGCATTAGATTCACAAGCTCATTTGGAAAGCTGACTAATCATTCTAGGAATCTGAACAGGTATTGTAGATGCAGCATGCACCGTAGGGTCAACATTGATTGAAGCAAATGGAGCCATAGAGATACTCCTGCTACCTCCATCATCTAAGGAGTCAAATCCCTCAGCTATTTTTTCCAAATGGCCATAACATTTCTTTGCGTTATAACCGTATCTAATTCCACCATTTTGTACGTAGCCTATAAAATAGCCAACTTAGTATGGTTCCATCTAACTAGAATTTCCTCCATGAGAGTTCCCATCACATTTTTGACGATCCAATAGTGATTTAGGCTACTACCATCAGTATCATGAGCAAGGTTCTCCTTTACAAGCTTGATTTCCCACTCATCTATTATTGACTAAACTCGCGGAGAAATTTCATTGTTATAACCATCTATCTTTGTCACCTTCACCACTCGTTGCGAACGACCACCACCACTCGCAGAACAATGAGACAGTCCATGATGCTTCGACATAATATGATGTTTTAGATGCAGAAGAAAACCCACCAAAGGAAGATGCAAGTTTTTGCAAGAAAATTTGGAAAAAACAAAAGTGCCACAAGATCTGAGCAACCACTCAAGAAATACCTAAGCGAAATAATGGACAAACGCTCATAACCACGCTAAAACCAACACGAGGGAAGAAATCCATTAATAGCGACAAAATATTGCTGTACCACTTTGAATCCCTTACCAAGCCAAATTGTACTGTAACGAGATAAGGAAATGACAACCGGGTCAAATCGTGGCTTAGTTAAGTATTGGAAAAATTTCCTCGACAAGAACTAATTAATGCCATATCGAAAAAAATGGAAAAGGACAAATAGGATTAGCTGTATCAATCATCGCGCGTACACAAAAATTGTTATAAACCCGATGGAGAAACAAGTTACACATAAATAGTACCAACAAAAACTATCAACTCCTTTTTCATAACGTCTATTTAATCGATCAACTACATGCCGTCTTGTTGGGTCCTGCCCAATCACAAGAGAGCCACTCTCCATGATGGATGTGACTACCGAATCAACTGTAATCAAATAATTCAAACTCAACTGATGACCAAGTTTGCCAGTTTGGAAAGCAAGACCCATTTCATTAATGCCTAATGACTGTAGAATAGCATAGCAAGACCCACTTCATTAATGCATAATTACTGCAGAATAGGTGGCAATATGATCGGATGACAAGCACAGCGTGGTTCTGCCACAATAGCCCCAATAAATATTAATTGAGCTACACAACATTTAATGTTGCTGCAACATGCTTGATCACCATTTGATCTCGAACAACTCAAAATCTAACAATCATCAAGCTTGTTACATCCACATTAAATGCTCTGGAGCTCAATAGATTGTCGTTGTCGTCCATTCCATCCTTGCCAATTTGACTCTCAACATCTGCATCCAAATTTAAACTTCATATTTATTAATAGAAATAATTGTTATTATTTAATCTATAAACTTCATATACCATAAGAAAATATAAATGTAATACAATTACAAAAAATGGTTTCTTATAAATTTACTGTGTAAATTAAAAAATCTTAAAAATTTACAGTGTAAATTATAAATTATTGTTCTTTAAAATTATTAAATTTTCATGACTTTTTAACTCATATCTCTAAATTAAATAAAATCATATAATTTACAACATATATAAAGAAATTCCCACTTTTGAACACGATACCCGAATTCCCAAATTGCGATATTCGACATTTCTGAACCCGAAAATACTATATTTTCCAAAAAGCAATTTCGAAGTCCAGAAATCCTATTGTTCCGAAAATTCTGGTTCTTTCATCTCCATGTTTCGATTTGCGATATTTGACATTTAGGAATCCAAAAATACTATCTTTTCCAAGAAGCAACACCATATGTTATAATCTCTGACATTTCCGATTCCGAAAATGCCAAGTGTGAAAATCCAGAAATCCAAAAAACCTATGTTCAAATACGAACATGTCCATGTTCCTTTTTCCGATTACCGACATTTTGGAATTACGAAATCTATGCCTTATGTTTTACAATAAGGAACATGTTATGTTCCGATTTCCAATTTTGTGGCATATCCATAAATCCTGTTCAAATACAAATATCTCCATGTTCCTATTTCCGGTTTCCCACATTTCGGAATCTGGATTTTCAATTTCCCAATTTAGGATTTGTGAATAAGAAACATCCAATGTTCCCATTTCCAATTTTACAATAAATAACACGATATGTATTCCCCAAGAACGGATTTCTGGTTTCAAATAAAGAAATGTCAAACTTCCTATTTCCCATTATCAACGTTCGGGTATGGGAAACAAGGAAACATCGATTTTTCAAGTTTTATTTTTACTGTGTGTATTTTTTTTGCAAAAGTTATTCCTCCGCTAAGTGCATCCTTATTTTAAACTCGCTCTGCGTCAAAAAAATTAACATACAATTTCCGAAATCCGAAATGTCGAAAATTGTAAATCGGACACTAATTTATTTCTTCCCAACTCCCACTTTTCGCTCAAAATAAACTGAAAGCGATAACTACTATAGCTTGAAAGCAATAATTTCTTTCTCAGAGACAAATAGATATTTTATTCATATAAAAGAGCATTTTTATTGGCTTAGCTATTTCCGAAATCGAATGATAAAAATTGTCAATTGATCTAGTAGACATTATTACGTATTATGGTGTATGTGATATTCACATTCTTCTATGCTGTCTTTGTGGAATTAGAATGATACAAATTGGTTCATTGATCTGCCTTTTGCAAGTGGCATGCATTACTACAGAGAACATAATACATCTTAATAATAATGAAAATAATAAGGAATCAAAAGGATGATTTTCTGATTTTCCTTTTGAGCTTTTCTTACTGATAAAATCTGATTTTCTGATTTGAGCTTTTGACAATTTTAAGAAAACAATAATCAAGTAAACTTGACTTAGTACTTTGATAAAAAAAAAAAAAAATTATAATTATCAATTAAATCCCTAAAATAAAATATAATAATTTTTTTAATAAAAATATTAAGAAACACTTTCTTACCACTACTAAACCTCCCATATTCCAATAAATACGCGACATTGATTTCCGAATTCTGAAGTCTCAAAAATTGGCAATAGCAATTTCGGTACTAATAGTGCACTAAACTTGGTTTGATAATATTAATAACTATATAATGACACTTAAATAGACCGAGTAATCATTTCAAGATAAAAATATTGCAGGATATAATGGATAAAGAAAAAAAACAATTAATGTGCACACATGCAAATCAAGATTATTTCTTCCAACTTACTTTAGAGAAACTTAACATTGCAAAGAAAATTATTCAAAGTATTAAAAACACACAAATTGCAAGTACCCAATAACACAATGTCTATATGTCTTTAAGGGCAGAACACCACTTGCCAAATAGCTCCAAAATCTCATCGACTTCTTGAAAATGAGCATTCCTCAACTAAATTTCAGCCTTGCAAATTTTGGAGGAAATCTCCTCCTGTCTCATTTTCTTCCATTGTTTAATGAGCACCTTTATCCGAGTTATTGAAGAATTAGGAGCTTTCATCCATTTCTCAATTTCTTGCACTGTCAGCTGACTGATTTGTTGGATCAACTCTTTTGAATCATCAAACTCCTTTCAAAATTCTTCCAAATGAATTTTGTGTGAAGGTGCCTCATTTATAAGATCCAAAAGAGGAAAACTAAAATAGGTTAGCAAATTATTTTAATCTGACCACCTTTGTTCACAAACCATTTGTCCTGAACTGATTAAACCTTCAACTGAATCGCAGATACCCTCCCATGTCGGAATGGCAACTTCAGTTGGTTTCAGCTATAACTTGTTTTGAATTGGCAAGCCATTAAGTCTTTCCTTAATATGCCTTTGCCAACTTTTTACTTGCTCCAAAGCAGCAGATGATTTTCTTATCCGATCATGGTGATCCTCAACAGTTTCAAAATGCTTGCTAAAATTGTTATACAACTCTTGCATCTCATCAAAAGAAGTATACAAATCTATCACATCCTGTCGAAACTCTTCCTGCAATTTACATAGTACTTGTTTGAAATCCTCAGGTGTCATATCTAGGAAACATGATCCTTTCAAAGCTACTTGAGAATATTTCAACTTCTCATTGACAAGAGCAATTTGCTCTGCTTGTTGTTGATTCACAACCTCTTCATTCTCAAGCTGGTGCTTCAATTACTTAGATTTCATCTTCTATTGCTCCACTCTGTCTTCATGTTCTCGTTTCAACTTGCCAATTTCTTGTTCATGCCTCTTTTATGCCTCTGCTAAGTCATGTTTTAACTTCTCCAATTCCTTCTCTTTTTCACCAAAAGCCAAAATTAATTGTGAAATTGAGTTAAAATTAACTCCAACGAAAACTCCCATGGCAGCTGCTGCGTCCACTGCTCCTTGTGGAAGATCACTTGTATCTTCCTTCCAAATAACTTGACGAGGGGGATGCACATGTTTTCATGATCCTTGTATCACTTTCTTCGCTCCCCTTTTAACCACAGCTTTATCCCTTTTAATCCAATAATATTTGCCATGGATACCACTACATCTTCTCCAAAATATGCTATCACTTACGATGATGAATTGATCTTGTGCTCAATGGTAACCAACGAATCAGTTTGCATTTGGTTTACAGGAATGCCTATCCTAAGTGGGGAAATATCCATAGGACTTGAGAGTTAAAGGGGAGTGATGTAAAAGAACTAGACATAGGAAAATATTCCTTTTCACAAATACTCATAGAGACAGAAGGAATGCCGTCCACAAACAACTAGGGAACTGGCGATGTAGGACAAGTATCAATGAGTGAATTAACTGAAAAAGTGGGCATGCTAATAGTAGCTTCCATTATTGATGACAAATTTACCTCGAAAAAAGTATGTTGGGAAGATGATGAACCTAATATACTCGGAAACGTTTGCATATTCGACATAGTTATAACAACCTTGGGGTCTTGTTCCACATTCATATTATCAATCACAATTTGAAATAAAGATAGACATATTACCTTCTGTGTAGAAAAGTATTTGACATGAGCCTGCTCTTTCTTAACCTGATTTTCTTTTATCGGTGCTTCTACCAGTTCATCCCATTCAGAACCTGCTTCAGTGATAGCCTGTTCTATCCCTTTCTGTAGCGTATATTCCATTGTGTCAATATAGAAGCTGGATTAGCCTTGAAGGACATGTTTTCCTTTGTCCTTGGGTTGAGAAACAAAAGCAACAACAGAACTTGCTCCATCCTCTCTCGCTTCTTCTTCTGTCTTCTCCTTTTGAAGATCTTCTTTTATTTTTAGTTTATCTCCCCTTTCTCCAAGAATTATTTTCTTAAGATCCTTTTGATACTTGTATAGAAACAACTTCATCTCTGGATCAGTAATTTTATCCATTGCCTCCTGAAAATTGGTAGCTCCTTGAAACATGGAATCATCGGGCTCATTTTCATGAATGTATTGGAATTTCAAGTGCTCATGAGCAAAGAGATCATCCAAATATTCCACAGGGTCATGCATTTTTTTGAATGCCTCCGCTAAGTTCATAACATAAATCTCCTTTCCCACCGAAGATGCATGAGCAGGACTTTGTAGCGTAAGGTTGCCAAGATTCACGGGAAATTTCGACCATCTCTTCTTCTTATGTTTGGTCAACTTGGGTAAAAATCCATCAATAACAGTCTGATATGCGAATTCTTGAAGCAATTCGGTTTGGAACTATTCTAGGAAGAGAGTGGACTATATTACTGCCCCAAATTCTTATGTAAGAGAAATATTGTCCTACATACCAGTCGCCAAACATTGAAATCATTTCCCTAGCACTTTTAGAGAATGTGGGAGCATCAGCTTTAAAAATATTGTAGTACATTGACCCAAGAAATAGGTCACAGAGTTCATAAACAAGAGGGATGAAATTGTCGTCCCACAAATTAGTGCAATATATATGAACCGGCGGAGATTGGTCCATCCAATTCCAATTTAAATCCGGGAAAGCAGTCGACACACACAATGCATCCATTACAAACCCTGCATATAGAAAGATGGTTTATGATTCTCTAGGGTTTTCTCATATTTTTCAATTTCCTCATGCAAATTAAACGATAGAATTTGCACCCAGTTGAATGGATGACCTGTAAGAAAAATATGGTTCGCCATAGGAACCCATTGCACTTTGAATGACGAAAAATTGGGTAAACCATATAACCTGCAAATCACAGCGCACAACAAGGAAAAGGGTTCCCTGAACCAAGATACTAGATATGCTAGAAGTGAAACAAGAATGTTAAGTGTTGGGTCTTGCAGCCAACGTTTCACCACTTGTTTGTATTTCAAATTGGCATGAATTTCGTTGACAAATTTAGACGAGAGAAGCTGCTTGGGGTTTGGCAAAGCATAAGCCCTAGCAAAAATAACTGGACGGAACGAAGCAATAACGACATTATAGATATCAAAAAATAATCCTTCCGTAGGGTCTGCGTGGTCCAAAGCCCACTTAGCAGGGTCTGTGTAAGGAGTAAATGCGGGTCTGGAAGCAATGAGATGAAGATGAGAATTGCGTATCGGAAGGTATGCAGGTTGGTCATGATCAACAAAGGATAAGTCACCATTGTCAAAAATAGTATAAATTCTAGACCACTCTATATTTAAGTTCTCAGACACATAATCACTGGTGTCAGTGAAAACACCGGCATTAGGATCTTTGTATTTTTGCTCTTGAAGAGCCGTTTTAGATCTAGTATTCCTGGTGGTGGAAGATGGCTTCTCTGATTGAATTTTAGCAACCATACCTAAAAAAAACTAACTTCAAATTTACCAGAAAAAAACAATCACACGGCAAAAACTTACAGGTGGAAATGCTCAGAAAGTTACAACTCCGACCGCTATGACGCACAAGATATGCACTGTAAAAAAACCCTGACCAGAGTAAGAAAACATCAATAGCAATTGTAAAACCCTAAATTCGAATCTTAAAAAAGTGAACTCAAACGGCCAAAAAAGAAAATCAGAAACATAAATTAATCCTAATTTTCGATTTGCGGAATCCCAAATCGGTAATCGAAAGCAAAATTCCAGTTGAAAAAAGAGTCGTGTTTCCCATTTCCGATATTTCGAACATCAGAAATCGGAAATCGGGAAAATAGACAAACCCAGACATTAGATATTGGGAATCTAGAACAAGACCTTGAATTTTACCTGAAACAAAGTTCCAATTTTTGAAACTCCGAAAACGCCAAAATATAAATAAAATAAATTGAAATTCCAATATCCTATAAACGAACAGTCGAAAATCGAAAACCACGAAATCACAATTCGAGAAAGGACATTTCTTTATTGAAAATTATAAGATTTTGTGATCTAAACATAAAACAAACTTCGACAAGGAGGGAGAGAGAGGGACGCACAAAGAAAGAAGAAGAGAGAAAAGTTGATCCTTCGATCGGGGATGTCATTCATGTAATTAGTCATAAATGTTTTGAGGTAAAACATTTAAAATGTAATTTCGGCTTCCTAATTTCTGAAATCGAAAATTGCAAAAAAAAACCCAGCTTGGAATAAAAGTTAACATTTATTCCGAAACTGAAATTTAGTCATAAATGTCAAAAAAGGTAACAAACATGCCACTAACACCCAAAGACAAACACTTAGAAAATATGAAAGAAAAATACTTTAGAAGCTAAGCATAGGATTGCCTTAGTGGCTTTTGTCCTTTGCTTGTCTAATATCTAGACTAGGGAAAGCCTCTTGAAGTGGACCCAAATTGTATGGATCACATAATATTGTACAAATCGACGCTTAACAATACAAATCAACACTTAACAATTGCTACTATAGCACCTAGTGTATTTGAAATTTTATAGGCTTAACAACACTTTTACAAACTTGGTACTTGTTCTTTTCTTTATGGCACAACTTGCACCCTCAAACATAAGTAAATGTTAATCCCTACTATAGGATGACGCATTACCCATAAAATCTCACAAATAACTATTATTAAATAGTAATTTACAGTCCTCAAAGCTAGATAAAAAAAGGTTCAGTTGTAGAAAGACACAATATTTTTACCCTCTCGGCATTTCTTTGCACCTCTTGGTGCAAATGCTAGTAATAATATAATGATATATTAAAAGGAGTTTGACTATTTGGATGGAAAGTATTTGTTTTCTAAAACCAAAAATCAAAGATTGTAATATATGATATATTAATAATATAATGATATATTAAAAGGAGTTTGATTATTTGGATGGGATGGTTATTTTTTTTGGAATTTAGTGTTTTTTAGTTTGCAAAATTAGAATATAACTATATTTTAAAATTTTAATTTTAATTTTAATTGTAATATTAGAAATAGATTCAGTGTTTTTTTTAGAGTATTTAAAATTCCAAAACTTGACGAGAGTAACATCAATATCAAAATTGTGTCTAAAAAACTATTCCAATTTAAATCATAATTTTTTTAAATTATACATATATTAAATTGCATTTAATAGAATTATAATTATATTTATTAATATTTTTTTTGGAAATTAGACATTAAAATCTACAGATATCTATACTTTCTTAAAATATGCACACTGAAAGTAAAAATCTAGGGATGTGCACCCTCAAAGAACGAAATAGAAAGGAATTATTTTTTTGTTTTATTCCTCTTACTTTTTGCTCCTTGTGAAGCTTTGGCACTCATGATTGATTGATCTTGAAATATATTGATTAATATAGAGAAAATATCTTCCCTGCCACAGTAATAGAGCAGTGAAACATTGGATGAAGGAGAAACCCATCACGATGAAGGAGCCTGTGTAAAAAAACCTGCAATCTACAATAAGAATTATTTTAAATAATGTTTGAGAATATAGAATTTATGGGTCGAATAGGCTCATTCTATAGATCAGTAAGGAGATATATGTAATTTTGTGTCCATCCTAGAGCTGACATGTGTCCTTTATAAAAAATAATATGTTGGCTCAATTTAGATTTAAAATATGTTTTTAGAACCACATATATAACGCTACAAATTAGAACCATAAACATTCAATTCACATTTATTCAACATTTATACTCTAAAAAAAGAATTTGCACTTCAAGAAATTTGATCATTTTTTGTTGTTGGTAAATCTTTTTTAAAATGAATCTATGGTGGTTAAAAATGAAAATAAAATAAAATAATATTAATTTTATTTTAATTTATCAATATTTATATAATATTAAATAAATTAAATATGAAGAATATTCCGAGCTCTCCATATATGATTCCACAACCATATCTAAAGATATAAATAGTAGAGTATAGTTTATTCAACATGAGATATTAATATAAATATTTCATGTATTTGATATGCATTAAACTAGCAATTGCCCCAAGAAGGTGCAATAATACGACGATAAGGTGGTTGCTAAGGGTAAAAGAAGGCGGAAAATGAAATATTAAATTGAAGTAGTGTATATAAATGTTTGTAAATGATATGATCCTTTAACTTTTGTGTTGCATGCGGCAATACTTAAAAGAATGTAGTGTTTCTAGTGTGTAGGTAATGTCTTTTTTTTTAATCAAATTGGGTGGGCTTTGCAACTAGGGTTTTGTTTTCCATGGTGACAGGGGTGGACAATTATCTTGTGGAGAACGGGAGGTTGGAGCACTCATAGAGTATGTTATTGCCATGCTCTCTAATCGGGTATGGGTTTGACCTTCTCTTGTTTTGTTGGGGCTCTGATACTTGTGGCGGCTGGTGTTTTTTATTGTCAGTTGATGTTTTCATATGGAGTCTTCCCCCTTCGCAAGGGGCTTAGTAACAACCATTAAAAAGTGGGAATTTTGCTGACTTTTGGTTTTTGATTTTCGTTGCTGCCCTGTTTTTGTGCCAGTATTCACGGCTTTGGTTGTTTTTTTATTTGATGGTTAACTTTGTAACTTTTGCGACTGTTGCAGTGCCTTTCCTTATCTGTCAGATATGATTCCTTTTGAGGTGGTCCCGCAAGCTGTGGTTTTTTTGTTTTTTTCTTATTTTTGTTTCTTCTGGGAACATCATTTATTTTGTTACTAAGGGGTTTCAGTATTTTAGTTTATTAGCTCTGTTGGAAGGCCTTAAGGTTTTACGGTCAGAGTCGCTTTGTTCCTTTTTCTATGGGATTATTTAACAATGGTTGTCTAGATTTTGGTTCCCTCAACTAAACCCCTGTTTGTTTCCCGTTGGGTCTGCATGTTTTCCTGTTTTTATCTAGCAAGGTTACCGGGGCTTTGTGAGAATTGGGTTTGTTGGTATAACCTCGTTTTGTCACTATTTCCATTTCGGGTATCGTCCTCATGTTAGGGTCAGCTGGCTATTGCTTGGACCTTCGAGACCATGGGTTAGTCTGTTCTCTGTCTTTCATGTCGGGCTTTCACGAACTGGTAGGGAGGCAGTGGTCGGGTTTTTTGATGGCGGATTCCAAGGTTGTGGGGGGCGCTCCACGTGATACCTCTCAGGATGGTTTCCATGCTCACTGCGTGAGGAGGAATGTGAAAGCGGTTATGGCTCTAGAGGCTAAAAGGATTTATGTCCTGGGGCATGATGTTTACATGGACAGCGTGAAGGCTCTTTGTTGCCGAGCATTAGTGGAAGAATGGAATATGTTTGTATGGGGAAGAAAGAGTGTGTGGAGTGGGCCACCATCCATTGAAAGCCAATATTGAATTATGTTCCCACTATCAGCCTGCTAGTGAACCACTGGCTGGGTTTTGTCTTCCTAGAGGACAAAGACGCTATGAGGATTTTAAACTCACTTTGGACCATAAAAAAAGGCTCCTTGGTGCTTAGTAGATGGCATTTTGATTTTGATCCTCTAAGGGAGAGGGTGACTATCTGACACTTTTGGGTGCTCCTCCCGAATTTTCCTTTCCCATTGTGGAGCAAAGACTTCTCGATTGGCCTTGCGAACTCCTTGGGGCACTTTGTTGCCGTGGAGGATGACTTCCAACTTATTTTTGACAAAAGGATGGCTGAATTTTTGGTCGAAATGGACATCTCTCAAAGGCTTCCTACTAAAATTGAGACTCTTTGCAATAATGTTCCTATTAGTTAGAGACTGGATTATTTGAACATCCCCTTCTAGTGCAATTTTTGTCATGAGGTCGGGCATCTTCGTTGTACCTGTCCTTTACTTTTTCAAGGCACTCCTCCTTCTACTAGGACTGGGTTGGATTCTCCTTCGGACAGGTCTTCCACGTGGAGCCCTCCTCTGTTGGAGACATACTCACCATGTCCACCTGAAGGTATGTACATATATTCCCCCCCTACTAATTATGAAGATCTTACTAAAGGAGAACTCATATTTATTCAAAATGTCGAAAAGTGCAGGTCTCTGACCCCTACCTGTGCCTCTCCTTCTATCATTCAACCAGTCTCACTTGATACTGAGTCTAGCCTGGTCCATCTGATCTTGGTCCTTACTCCTTTGGTTTCCCATGTTGTCTCTCCTGATGTACCTGTCATTGTAGCTTCTCCTTTGGTGGACTCAGGTAGTGACTCTTTCCTTTATAACTCTGAGGAGTTCCTTCCCCTAGCTTATCATTTACATTTACTACATCTGATCATCAACCGACCAATCCTTGTAATTCTCCATCTTTTTCTGATCTTGTATTCATGAAGTCTCTGTCCATTTTCATTTCCAAGTCTCGTCTTTCACCATAGACCCTTCCTTTAGACTCGATTCATTTTTAGAATGTTACTATTAGGAAAGCCAAGAAAAAGTCGGTTACTGATCTTCAAGAGGGTATTGGATCCATTTCCTTTACACCTCTTTCAGTGATGATAAAAAATGCATCTAGGGCCTCCTCTTCTCTCTCCCGGTCTTCCTCATTAAGGGTGCTTAGAGCTTCATCGCCCACCAGCCTTGGCCCCTTATGAGAATTATCTCTCTGAATGTGTGTGGTTTTGAGGGGTTTGCTAAACAAAAACCTTCCAATCATTATTTCCTCTTTATCTCTAGACATGATACTTATTCAAGAAACCATGTGTGGCTTCCATCAAGCCCTTCTAGCCTTTTCCAAAATCTTGCCAGGGTGGGAGTTTTGTGCCCTGGATTCAGTTTCCCTCTCACGTGGCCTGTTGATAGGATGGAATCCTCTGTCTTCCCGATGTAAATATTTTCAGACTTTTGTTGGTATTTTGGTCAAGACTAAGTTTCGTGGCTCCTCCACTGAACTTTCTACTCTCAACTTTTATGGTCCCTATAGTAACAGGACCTCATTTTGGAACAATGTTGTTATTGGAGGTTTTTTCAGTTTGCCTAACTTGATTTTTGCAAGTGACAAAAAAATTACTTTAAATGATGCAGAAATTTGGGGGAAATCGGCCCGGATACATTAGAGGAAATTTCAACTCAAAATGGGCCTTTCAACCCTAATTCAAATTCCATGTCATCATGTGTTAGCCAATGAAATTGCTTTAAATTTGAAATACCGTATAGGTCTTACACAAAATTTTAATATAACTTTGGGGATATGTATCATAAAAAAAATACTTTTTTTGTTCGTATTTTTGACATATCTCCCTGGGTTTTTACTCAAACTTCGAGCGAGAGATCTCCTTGGATGCAGAATTACCCCAAATTCAAGAAATACCTGAAAAAATGTTATGATGATCACGTTTTTTCAGGTATTTCTTGTTTTTTTGGGTAGCAGGGTTCGTAAAAAGTATGCAGTGTGGGTACTCATTGGATTCAAAATTTAATTCTGCATCCAACGAGCTCTCCCGATCAAAATTTGAGTAAAAACACATGGATATATGTCGAAAATATGAACAAAAAAGTAGTTTTTTTCTTTTCTTCCTCCAAAATTAATAAATATTATTTTATTATTTTAACTATTATTTTATTATTTTCCTTAGGAGGCCCATTTTGAGTTGAAATTTCCTCTAATGGATCCCTTGGCACTCTTTTTTTTTTTTCAGATTATTGAAAAATCCAATTTGATTGACATGGCCCCATCTTGTGCTAGTCCTACTTGGAGGAATGGAAGGGAGGGTGATGAGGGAATCAACAAGAGGTTGGAAAAATTTTTAGCCTCGGCCTCTCTTTCTCCTTACCTAGAGAGACATAGAGTATGGGATCATCCCTTGGAGGTCTCATATCACTATCTTGTGTGTTTAGAATGTACTTCAGAATCCTCCTCTCTTATTTACCCTTTCAAATTTAACAGTTCTTGGCTCCAAGAGGTGGACTTTACCAATTTAGTAAAATACTATTGGTATTTTGATCTTCCCCGTCAAGAGGACAATGACATGTCTAGATTGGTTTATAAACTTAAAGGGATTAAGTCAAAGGTTAAGGACTCAGAAAGGAAAAAGAAGCATCAAACGAATGAAAATCTGTATGAGATTGATAGGGGTATTCTTACCCTCTTGAATTCCAGACCCTCGGGCATTCTCAATTAACAAGAGCAAGAGCTCTTGTTACCCCTTAAGAATTGCATGGATAAACACTTGGCACATGAATTCCTTACTTGGAAGCTGAAAAGTAGAATTAAATGGTCGAAGCTTGGGGATGCTAACACCAAATTATTTCACAGTCATGCTTTAGCCCGTAGAAATTTTAATGCCATTTGGGAACTCAAAGATGAGGAAGGTAGGTTAGCGGAGGAAACTGTACAACTTAAAGCACTAGGGGTGAAACATATTACTGAGTCTTTCAAGGATGACGGCAAGTCAAATATAAGTGACTAGTTTAAGGTGATACAACTCTTTCCCTCTCTAGTTACTCGTGAAGAGGCCTCTTATTTCACTGCTGAAGTGTACCTTGCTGAAGTTGAAGGATC
Organism: Pseudotsuga menziesii; assembly: GCA_001517045.1. Taxonomy (NCBI): domain Eukaryota; kingdom Viridiplantae; phylum Streptophyta; class Pinopsida; order Pinales; family Pinaceae; genus Pseudotsuga; species Pseudotsuga menziesii. The sequence goes on along the minus strand of LPNX011129229.1, from coordinate 17,074 downwards.
TTTGAAATATTTTAAAAGGGACAAAAGTCCAGGTCCAGATGGATGGCCAATAGAATTCTATCTCTGGTTTTTTGATTTGGTGGGTGGAGACCTTCTCAAAGCTGTGGAATTCTCTAGGAAATAAGGAAGGGTTATAACCTGTCTTAACTCTACCTTTTTGACCCTTATACCTAAGTTTGAAAGGCCACAAACCTTTGATGATTTCCGCCCCATCTCTCTGTGTAACCTGTTGTATAAACTCATCTCTAAGATTGCAGCTAACATGCTTAAACTTTTCCTTGATAGATCCATCTCTTGTGATAAGTTTGGCTTCCTTAAAGACAAGAAGATTCTTGAACCAGTAGCTATAACCCAGGAAGCTCTGCACTCTATAAAAACAAAGAAAACGAATGTCCTGACTCTCAAATTGGATCTGGTTAAAGACTTTGACCGTGTAAACTGGACCTTCTTAAGGATCATCTTGTTGCAAATAGGCATTCCTCTTATGGGGGTGAACTGGATCATGGGATGCATTTCTTCATCTAAATTTTTTGTATTGGTTAATGGCACTCCCTCTAACTTCTTTCCTACCTTTAGGGGTATCAGACAGGGTTTCCCCCTCTCTCCTCCACTCTTTTTATTGATCATTGAAGGACTCGGTTTACTTATAAAGGATGTTAGATACAGAGGGAATATTCAAGGTATTAATATCTCTTCCTCTCTTGCTCTTACTCACTTTCTCTTTTTGGACGATATCATACTCTTCGAGGTAGGGACATTGGAAGAATGGCAAGCTTTTGCATAATTATTGAACTTATTTTGTATAGCCTCAGGAATGTGCATCAGTGTTGGAAAATATACCTTTCTTTTCAATGAAGTGGACAAAGGGGTATTGAAGAGTATCTCTGGGATATTTCCCTTTAAGATGGACTCTATCATGGTTGGCTTCAAATATATGGGTTATTAACTAAAACCTCTTGGATACAACACCAAGGACTGGAATTGGATTTTAATTTTTTTTTAGAGAAGGACCAGTCATTAGTGTTTCAAACTTCTCTCTCTGGGGGGTAGACTCATCTTTATTAGAGTAGTCCTTACTGGAATTCTTGTGTATTGGTTTTCCCTGGCTCTTGTGCCCATACCCATCCTTAACAGACTTCGATAGTTTATTTTTTCTTTCCTTTGGAGAGATAGTGAAAATATTCATCGTATGCACTTGGCTAGCTGGCAGTCTCTTTCTAGGGCCTATGGAGTTTGGGGGCTGGGATATCAAATAGCTGGATCGGTTCTGCACAACCCTGAGACTGAAGAGATTTTGGATGGCTCTTAAAGATAATGGTATATGGCATTAGATCATAAGGAAAAAATATCTTAAAAACCTTTCAGTTGAGGATTGGTTACAGAACAAAAGGTTCTCTATCAGAGGTACGTCTTATTTTTGGAATGGATTTATCAAAACTCTCACTTGGATTACCAAAGTGTTAGGATGGAAGGCTGGTAATGGTTTAAGCATCAAATTGGGTATTGATCTGATTATAGGAATGGAATCCTTCCTTATCCTATCAGAATATCTCATACATTACTTAAGTGATTATGGACTTCATTCACTCCAAGATGCTCTAAATATGGGATTTGGTCTCAATATACTGTCTTACTGGATTACATCGGAGGACTTAGAACTTGGGGGAAGATGGAAATTTGAATGGGATTGCTATATCAAAGATCTTATGCAAGGGGGTTTAAGGCTAAATAAGCAAGCATATGATATTTTTTGGATGCATAATCCAAAAAATGGTGAGGTAACAGCCAGCTCTACGTATGACCTTATAGTCTCTACTCTAGCTATTCCAGAAACTAATATTTCCATGCCAAGAATATGGGCCTGTACTATTCCTTTGAAGATTAAATGTTTTATCTGGCTTGCCATTGAGAATCGTATCTCTACATGGGATAACCTAATAATAAATGGATGGCATAACCTGAACAGATGTTTCCTATTCCTAGGTGAGGAGGAATCATCCAATCATCTTTTCTTGATTTTCCCCTTCATACTGAACATTATGGATTGGTTTAGTAAAAGACTTGGTCAGGTTATTCCGTGGACAAGCTATTCACTCATGCAAAACCTAGAAAATTGTTTTCTTTGTGATTTGGTGAAATCTCATTTTCCCTTTTTTATCATGTGGTGTGTTTGGAACACAAGAAATATCACCATATTCGAAAAAAAAAATGTTATCTCCTCTTCGACCTATCAACATGTTATGTCATTACTAAATGCTTATCATGTCACTGGTAATACAAAAAAAATGAGAATAGTGGGTCCTCCACATGTTCTAAAGTATCCTTATGGTTTTTTTACGGTGCATCAGCATGTTTGATTGGGGGAGCTGACATTTATCTGGCCATAAGTTGCCTACATTCTTTTAGTCTAAAGCTGGGTTGTGGACACAGTACTAACACCAGGGAAGAATTGTTGACACTTTGGATCTTGCTTTATTTTCCTGAAGCCCTTGGTCTTCCATCCCTCCACATTTTTCGATATTCCTTAGTTGTGATCAATTGGGATAATAACAAGGATGCTCTATCTTCTTTAGACCTTGGATATTGGTGTGACAATACCTCTAATCTTAAAGACTCTTTTCACTTTCTGTACTTTCAACAAGTATACAGAGAGCACAACATGAAGGAAGATGTCTTATCCAAGGAGGCACTCTCTTTGGCCACTAGCCACTTTAATTTTATGGAATTCTATGAAGATGGTTATATTGGGGGAGGTAATTTATATCTCTTTCAGAGCTTTGTTGATGGAGCTTAGTCTCCTTTTATTATATGATTATGTGAGGCACTATTTTCTTTCTTGATGGAAGTGCTCTTATACTTGATTTAGTCATCCCTTGAGTTCCTCTTGGGAAACGGTGTTTGGGTTCATGTTGTGCTCTCTGCAGGCCTGACTATTTTCCTCAGGGGAAATTGTCATTTATCTCTAGATTGCTTCTAACTTGGTTTTTTTATGGTTCTACTTGTATCAGTTGCTTGATGGATGGTGTATTGTTGATGTATAAGTTTGTGGACTGATGTTGTCCTTGAATTGGGATGGTCTTTCGAATTCTGATCACCTGAATATGTAACCATTTCCTTTGATTCAATATGAATACCCAAGATTAGATATTTTCTTCTGAAAAAAAAAGGTAATGTCTTTATTATTTATATGGGGATGTAAAATTATTTATAACAATCATATTTCTATATAAATATTATGAAAAAAAATTCCTTGATAACTATTTCATTCAAGTAATTGTATCCATAAATGGAACACTGCAATTAATACCACAACAAAATGGAACAATGCAATTTCTCAAAAGATAGAGAATAGTCCAAATCACAATATATAACTAGTTTACTAAACTTAACACTTTTACAAAATAATGAGTAGGGATTTCCAATTAACATCACATTAGAGTTTGGCATGCGATGCCATAACATATTTTAGACATGTATTGTTTCCTTTAAAAAAGAGAGCAATGCCAAATGGGCTTTACAACGAACATCACATCATAGTTTGGCATGGCATGGTAGAAACTAATCTTATCAAGAAAAGACTCCAATGTGTTGTTATAACTTATGAATGAACAACTATAAAAAGGAAAAACATGTTTTATATGAATCAAAGTACAAAGTGAACAATAATAATCCCGTGTAGGATTCAACAGAAAAATATGGTGTTGCAAACATATAGGGCCATCATAGGAAGTTCAGGTACATGAACATTGTATCCTTGTCCTGCAAAATGGCACTGACCCTTTCCCTTTTCTAGAGTGTAAATTTGTTTATGAATTCTCTGCTTTTAGAAATTGTTGCATCTGACTTGTAGATAGATGTGCATAGTTGATTGGAGCAATTATAGAAGAAACACAGCATGATTAGATCAAACACATCTGACAAAATACATTTCAAATATGAATATAACAATCATGGTCTTTAAGAATATTAACATGTTAACCTGAAGGAATTGCATTTTTTCATTGATACCTATAGAGAAAGAAATCCTATCAGAATTGCAATAAAACATCAAAAGAATAAATGCAATACGAAATGCTAAGTAATTTGATTTTACAAAAAAAAAAAAATACTCTAATAATGAAAAAATGAGTTAGAATAAACCCAATTGCATAGACATATCTATGTAGATACAAGCTCAATATAGGCATGTTACTAAATGCAGAAACATGCTCCCACAAACTGAATAAAAAACAAACTGCTACAACTGAACTGGAATAAACATATGCATCTAAAAAAAGTACAATGAACTAACATATGTCCTTTAGAGTTTAGAAACTAAATTTAATTTGGCAAATTACATTTATTGATAGCTTGGGTTTGACAGCTTTTATTAGACCTTGTCGATTTTTACCTATATTAGCTATTAAGCGATAGTAAACTATGCCATATCACCACCCATACCTGTCATGGTGTACATCAATTCTTTGAATTCCAACTTTTTCTTTAACTCTAATAATTTATTACGATTTTTGATACCAAGGAAAAATAAAAATTGAGGATTGTTCCACATGAATCCATGCAGAGGAACGTGTGTATCTGTTTGACATGTTAATGAGTTGTTCCAATTTTAATTGCTGGAGAAAACTCTATTGGAAACAACAATTATGAACAGTTTGCACAATTAAACTCTGGAATTGAAACTAAACATATAGCAATTCAAAACAACAATAAATCCATTGTCAAATATCCCCAAGATAACTTTTGTTTTAAGATCATTACAGGGTTTTAATAAATTAATGGATTAGAATGTAACAACTTAATTTAAGAATTTGAAGGATAAAATTTCTCAGAAATTGTTTGAGTTTATAAGATTGTATTGAGGAATAAGCGCAGTTAGTAATTGTTGTTACAAAATATCACGGAGCACGTTGTAGAATGCATGTTTTAGAATCACACAACTTTTGATGAAGTCAAAGATGGGATTGTAACTAAAATAATTATTTATTGATCACAAATAAGTCAGATAATGTAAGGAAAAAACATATTGGTATACAAGTAGAATTATATATGGAAATTAGAAGAAAAAATGTAGCTACATTATATCCTTGAAAGAACCTTAAAAAAAGAGGGACCTTACAGGATGGATGGAACTTCATTACTATAGTGTGGATGTGTTGAATGAGAGTTAAGGGATGTCTATACAACAAAAATGAAAGCGATTCATTACTGCATTAAGAAGGTAGAGGAGGAATTGAACTGGTGAAATAATCCATCCATGGTATTTATACCCCTATATAAGGCTACAAAACTATGTTTGTCATTTAGGAACTTCATTACTCTAGTTTGGATGGTGTTGAAGGAGAGTTAAGGGATGTCTATACAACAAAAATGAAAGCGATTCATTACTGCATTAAGAAGGTAGAGGATGAATTAAACTGGTGAAAGAATCCATCCATGGTATTTATATCCCTATATAGGGCTACAAAACTCTGTTTGTCATTTAGTGGCCTAAATACAGTGAATGTAGTGGAAATCACAATTGAATATCAAGCCTTTATGTAAAGAAAGAATTTTTATGTTCCTTTCTCTAATGAACAAGGTCCGAATGTGAGAAGTTCTCTAGAACATGAACAAGCAAGGGCCTAGAAGATGTATAATTTATCAGGAGGATGAGGAAACAATAAGCCATTTGGTTAATGTTTTGTGCTTATTCAAGACATGTATGGGATGAGATGGACAATGTGATAGGGGTTATAAGAGTTTGGAAAGGGTGCATGACTCACGGATTCTAGTAAGCTATTAAAGGGAAGGTCCCCGTCCAAGTAGATCTTTTATCTGCACAAAAGAGACAACGATGAACTTGAAAGACTACATGATAAATATCATCTAGTCTCTAATCATACAAATTTTCAGTAAAGGTTATATTCGGTGAATATCTGAGGGATTGTTCCAGCTTGTTTCTTCTTAATACATTTTTAGTTGCTTGACAGGCAAAGTATAAACACCAGGAAGCAGAATGAGTAAAATTTAAATTCCTAAGATAACCAAAATCAACATAGAAATTGTGGAGTTGGCCTCTATGAACTAAAGATCGAGTTTCCATGAATTTTTCCCAACCTCTAAGGTGATCTTAGATGCCCGACATAAAACATGAAGAAAAAATTAAAAGTAGTGCACATATGAGGAAGAAAGGAATTTTTATCCCTTGCAATTGATTAGTTGACTAACATGCGTTTTTTTCTTCTCGCGGCAATGAAATTTACAGTACTAATGTCCTAGCACACAAATAAAATCATATGTTATAGATAGTCAAAAGACCATGATTAATGAAATTAGTGTTGTGTTCCAAAGAAGATACAGGTCACAACATCTCGTGGTTCCAACATATTATATCCCATTTTCCTGAGAATGTACTCTAACAAGATGCACTATTTCCAATATATGATATCATAAAATCTCTCCCACTGCATGGGATTAAGAACTTCCATATTTCTAGGGAGAAATTTGCATATATTTTATTGCCTTAGATATTTGGGCAATTTCATTCCAATTAATAGGCATAACAAGTAAATGGAAAAAGCACATCTACTCCTATCCTCACAACATTCCAATAAAAATATACCAAGAACAATATATGTGCCTTTAAGATTGTATCTCCTAGATCATTTAACTCTACAATGTTGTGGTAGCTAAAGAAGATTAAGCCGAAATTAGCAACCATAGGTTCATATCATAATACGGAAAGCAAGGGACAACCATTCCATAGAAGCTTTAATCAATGTGCCATGGTAAGCCCTCAATAGAATACAAGGATCCATTAAAAGTTGACCTTACTTTCCCTACTTCTCTCAAACATGAGGTAAATCAAATGAAAATAGTTTAGTTACATAATGTTTTCTCATGTCTATAGAGAACTTAATGCTATTGTCGATAGCCTTTCCAAAGAAGGTGTACAACTTGAGGCTCGAGTTTGGTCAGTGCTAAAATTAAAGGATGGAAAAGTAGTTGAACACATCAAATCAATCTATTGATTACGCATCTCTTCAGCCGAGAGTGCAGATATTTCCAAAGTTCTTGATCCTATGAAGTCTTGTTTCCAACCTATTGTTGGGATTTATGTAGTGTTGAAAACATTATATTAGGGACTGTTTTCTTGAACAGTTTCTATGTAATTTATTGAGACACTTAGATGAATGGAAAATACTGTTTTAGGTAGTTGTATGAGATTTTAGAGAAGGACAAAGTTTAGCTTGTTGGAGTCATTATCCAACTTACTGTTGAAGGGGATAATAGGCCTTTCTTAAAGTCACCATCTATTATAATGTATTAAAAGATATAATTAGGTGAATTGTTGGAGCAGGTGTAACCGCTCCAACCTATCTCTTCATGTATAAGAATACCATTTATTGAATGAATACGACGGTTAAGCGCTTGACCCAATATGTATTCTTTCTCTGATGGTTAATGTGTGCATTATACTTCTTCCTGCTTGAATACAACAATGGCGCCGTTGCCTCTTTCATGTGGTATGGGTGACAGCAGTAGCGCATGGGAGCTGGAGCAAACCTGCAAAAGATCGTGAGGAGGAAGAATCCCTGCAAGAATCAAAGAAATGCTAAAGTTGCTTGATTGTTGATGCGCTTTCAAATTGGAGATCAAAGATGTGCCTCTGTTTAGAAGACTAACAAAAATGGAAAGCCTGCAAGTAAAAGAACCCTGCAAGAAAAACCTGCAAAAAGAAATAAGGACTACTCATCATGGAGAAATGATCAAGAAGAAGCAATTACCCAGTACGAGACCAATCATGAATAGTTTGACTGCAAAATCAAAATAGATTATTGACTTGGATAGTAACCTGCTTCTTAAGCGTGTATGCTCTCTATCACTTTCCTTCATTTACCTTTGGCTACGACCTGCAGCCAAGAACTGCGTTGAAGTTTGAACACTTTTGGTCTGATATCAATGGATGTGTGCTGCTACAAGTTGAACTCATTGGATGTGGAGCTGCGACTCTCTTCTAGTGAACTTATTAAGATGCATTGGTAAAGACTCATATGGAGAGTTGCAAATTTTGGAAAATCCACTGAAAGGTTGTCCCTCGTGAAATGGAGTGTGGGTGTAAATTGTCTCTGCAATGCTTCCTTAAGTTTATATACTGCGATGCATTTCAAAGTTTTTGTAAAATAAGTTTGAAAGAGACGCTGAATCCAATGCCTGGTTGAATCGAGAAGGAGGCCGAAACAATGATGACCAGTCAACCAGTAATGAAGCCATGAACCAATTGAACCTCTCTGTAATTTTGTCGCTCTGTACTTCAAAATGCTTCTTTGGATGAACAGTATATCTATTGTGAGGTCGTTACCACATAATGGACAAGGAAGCGTTTGTCTCTAAAATCATTTCTAGTGAAGAGAAGTTGTGTGTTGCATGGAATGAGAGAGATTTCCCATTGGTGTTTGAACAATGTAGTCAACCACTCCATGGTTGAGCACTCGACGTTAAACAAGTGTCAAACAACCGACTGATGACACAACCGATTGATGACACAACCGATTGATGAGATAGATATAACGGTCAGCCATCCAAGAAGGTTGTCTGCGCCCTGGCATCGCACCCAACGAGTATTTGAACATTCTCATAGCTGCATATTTCTATGAATTGTTTTCGCTAAAGCTAATTTGCGAGTCATTCATTTCTCATCAATAGCTTGTCATAGAGACGGTTGCAGATGTCTATGACTTTGCTGATATTTATGGTTCATAGTTTTTGATGCATTTATTATCTTCATTTTGGGGTATCATCAACAAGTTCATTCCCTGATTTGCTATCCTACTCTGGTCAAGAGTATAAACCTAGAAATTCGCCAATGGTTTCCCATGATAAATCCTATCCCACAACATTAATTCACAAAACAATTGTCTGGACTGTAAAAGAATTAGTCTTGTGATGATTGACTGCATAACTATTCAGAATATATATATATATATAATAAAATAAAAAAGCATAGTTCAATTGTTTGGTGGATAGTTGATATGTAAACATTGATGAAGGCATATGTAAACTTTGGTGGACATGGTATTTTGGTCGACTTCTTATTTATGTCCTTATTGGTCGATGTCCATGTCTAGGTCGACTACTTGTCATGTATAGTCGAGTCAATTATGTATTTTAGAAGCATATGACTGAGTCATTATATTGATGTGACTCTTCTTTAAATATTTTGAAGTCAAGAGGGGGTTAAACCTGAGTCTTTCGAGGCAGGTGATCCCCTCTACAATTGTCAAGTCAATCTCTAGTCGACTTAGTAAATCATGTTAAGTTAAGTATGTTGAGTCAAGTCAGTCAGCCATATCGAGAAATGAAAACTTTACAAACTTGCAGGAAGCCTCACGACAGATGAACTTGAAAATGATTACATTCAAGAAGAAGTCACCTTACAACACACAGAAGAAAAACTTAACACTAGATGATGACATTAGAACAGCTAAATCCCCTAGTGTATAATGCAAAGATGTTCCTGAGTTGTGACCTTGGAAAACCAGAAGGCAGAGAAATGACATAGAAATTCGAAGAGCCAAAAGGCCTTGCATGCCTGAACCGATGGAGATGCCGGTCAGACGAGCCAGGGTGAGGCTTTAAAACAAAAAGACCTCGTTGTGGAAGAAGATGATTGCCCGCCATTGTCAGAGGATGAGACTTCGATGGAATACTACCAGATTGAAGATGGAGGCTGAAGAGTAACCAGTCACAGTAGAGCCTTGTAAACGTGTTTTCCTATCAAGCTGGCGGCTATTGCGGCTGAGTTACCTATGCATACCGGTATGCATGGTTGATGCACAATGAGGACTACTTTAGTAGTAGCAGATACCCAGGATGTTGATGCATAATTCTTTGTTCTCTTCGGCACGAAGAAATGTTTTGTTCGTGGGAGAGATGTTGAAGGGGCTAATAGGCCTTTCTTAAAGTCATCATATATTATAATGTATTAAAAGATATAATTAGATGAACGGTTGGAGCAGGTGTAACCGCTCCAACCTATCTCTTCATGTATGAGAATACCATCTATTGAATGAATACGACAGTTAAGCACTTGACCTAATATGTGTTCTTTCTCTGATGGTTAATGTGTGCATTATACTTCTACCTGCTTGAATACAACACTTACACACCTTATTGGGTCAATTTTGGCCTAATTACCCACTATCCTAAGTTTAAATGACTTAATTGGCATCACATGAGCACACTATGACATCAACATGAGCACACCCACGCCTTCCTTCAATCAAGGAGGCCAACTAATCCTTCTCCTTCAATCGAGGAGGCTAACTTGGCTTCCTCTTTCAAACATGGAGCATTTCTAGTGTGATCTGAGTGTCATAAGTGCATCTAATTGCTAATTGATTGTTGTTTCACCTAATAATCAGTTAAGTTGAGTTGTAAAGGCACCTCCATCATGCAATTGTCTATTTTGGGCTGATTGGGATGAACTGGAGTGAGTTAATGTGCCCCCAACTACTTCTGATGAGCAGTATCACTTCAGTTAACTTCATCGGAGCTAAATGGAGTTAATGATGTGCTACCACCTACTGATTGGCATGCAGCGACATGTGTCTGATTTACATTCAGTTAGACTCAGTCATCTATTGCACTTTGATTCAGTTAGGACTCACTGAGAGTCAGTTATGGTTAGTTCAATGGTTAACTAAGTGTGTCTAGTTTTGGCTAATAGTTAGTTAAGCTACACCCATCCATGCAATTCGAATGACCTCCTAGTGAATTCGAATTGGCTTGGAATTCATGCATTCTGCATGACATTTTATTGTTTTATTCATTCTTTCATTGATTATATAGATATGCAACCTCCTATTGCAGTACCGTTACATCGTTTCATATCTAATTTGTCTTGAATCACTTGTGAGTTTGTATTTTCTCCCAAGATTGCTGTGAAATAATTAATATGATATCAGAGCCATGGCAGGACGAAGCTATTCTTTAAGAAAAACATGATTTTTGTCGGATCTAACATGAAAAATTAAGAAAAAGCTCAAATTTCAACACTGCACTAGAAGCCGAAGGTTTACCACTTAATACCCCAAGTAAAGGAATTGTTGATCAAGATTGCTTGATTAATTATTCTAGGTGTGATGAAAACCTGAAATGTGCAGGCTGTTCGACCTTACGATGACTTTTTTGTGTTGATTGTAGGATTTTTTACATGTTCATTGCATTCGCTACAGTAGAACTATGGTTTCTTCCATAGAACTTATAACTCCTTTCAATTACAACCAATGGAAAGGAGACATGGAGATCCAACTACGTGCTAAAGGACTCTACCGAGTCACTATGAACACTAAGGAAGAGCCTAACCATGTTGTGGACAAGGCTAGATTTTGGAACAAGATGGATGAAGCCTTTAGGTTTCTGTGTCTCTCTATATCTAAGGACCTTCTATTCCATCTCACGGGATTGAAGACTCTGAAAGATATTTGGGAACAACTTGCCTCCATGTATGACAAACAGGATGATTTGAGGATTTATCAGCTTGAGAATGAGTTGATTTCTCTTCAACCAGGAAATTTTGAAACTCTCAATTAATTCTTCACAAAATTCAAGTATCTAGTCCTACAGTTGAAGCACTGTGAGGTGAAGAAGAAGGATGATCATCTCATCCTCGCTATTCTCTCCAAACTTGGCGTGGACTACTCTGTATTTGATTCCACTTTTCAATCTGCGAAGCTCACAACCCCTGGATGGAAGATTCCTTCTCTTAGTTCCTTCATTGAGTCCCTAACAAACGAACATGACAAGATTGTTCAGAAGGGGATCATTCAATTCTCAAAATATCAAGCCCTATTTGCTTCGGGGCCCAAAGATCTGAAGGGAAAAGGGAAGAAGAATAAGAAGAGTAAATTTGGTGCACCAAATCCTAAAGAAAAGAACCAGCAGCATGAAGAGCCTCCCGGCTTAAAGAAACACAAGAACAAAGGAACCCAAGGAAAAAAGAAAGTCAAGTGTTCATATTGCGGGAAGGGCTTCCACCTTGAACATGCATGCATGAAGAAGAATATTGATGAGATTAATTCTCAATAGAAACAATATCAATCTTCCTGAGAGTGTTCGGAAGAGAGATCACCAAGATCGAGATACCCAGCAAGAAACATGACATGCTCTCATGGCAAGCACCTCGAAGCCCAAAGCTTTGCTCATAGACTTTGGAGCTTCAAATCACATGATGGAAAGTAGTGATTCCTTCTCTTCTTTGGAAACTGACAATACCATTCCCATCCACATGGGAGATGATTCTACAATCATTTCGAAAGGACAAGGTACAGTAAAACTTGAACATGGCAGTCTTTTCAATGTTCTGTATGTACCCTGCTTGGCCTCCAAACTCCTAAGTGTATATAAAATGACTCATACCAGAGTGCCCAAGAGAGTAAAATTCATCCCCAATGATGTAGAAATCACTGACATTGCATCTGATAAACTTGTTGCAAAAGGCTTAGTAAACCATCATGCAAAAGCCTATGAGTTTTCCCATTTTCTGGTGGATGCAAATCCCACTGCTCTTATGACTCATGGAAATGAGGTCAGTAGACTATGGCATGAAATATTTGGTCATTTAAATTTCAAGTACTTGCATAAACTTAAGAAAAATTCCATGGTGGAAGGTCTCCCAGCCATCAAAGCTACCATTGGATTTTGCAAAGGTTGTATTGTTGGTAAACACCCTGAGCACAAGTTTGATTGGGGAAAGGCAAGTCGTGCATAAAGTATCTTGGGGCTGATTCATTCTGATATCAGTGGACCAATGAAAACCACATACATGAATGGATCTCAGTATGTACTCACCTTCATAGATGATTTTTCTAGATACACTTGGGTTTTCTTCATTAAGAAAAAATATGAACTTTTGGAGAAATTTGTTGAGTTGAAAGCACTGGTTGAGAATGTCTCTGGGAGAAATATTAAATCTATAAGATATGATAATGGAGGGGAATATATCAGTAATGAATTTTTGCAAATATTTTCAGACAGTGGGATCAAGATCCAACATTCCATTCCCTACACTCCTCAGCAAAATGGTGTAGCGAAAAGGAAAAATCGCTCTGTCAAGGAGATGACCACATGCATGTTGGAAGCAAAAGGATTGGCTATAAATTTGTGGGATGTGGCCATGAATGTTTTTGCACACATTTATAAAAGAGTACCTCACTCCTTCATTAAAGGAAAGACACCTTTTGAATCCTATTTCGGACACAAGCCGGATGTGTAAATTTCAGGGTGTTTGGGTCCACTGCATGGGCCTGAATTCTGCATGACAAAAGGAAGGATTTGCAACCGAAAAGTGTTGAATGTTTATTCATTGGATATCCAGAAGAATATAAAGTATTCAATCTGCTTAATATCAGAACAAAAAAAAAATTTCATTGAAAGAAGTGTCTGATTTGAAGAGCCCCTCCAAGAGGTAGAACTAGTCAAGGAGAAAACTGTTGAAATTCCTTCTTGTTCTGCTGACTATTCGGATGATGAAATTGGGAGTGATGACTCTGATTTTTATGATATGATGTCTAATATCATTCAACAACAAATATCAGGTTTAGAATCAGATTCTGAAGTGCAAACACATCTCCCAACTTGGGCCAAGAAGACACTCTCTTCCACCGGGGAAAACATTGGAAATCCTGCTGATCCAAGAAGAACCCGGTCTGATTTTCAAAGAGCAGGTATTGCACTCTCTTGTCATGATTCATTGTTTTCTGAGACCTATTATTTAATGATTGGTTCAGATCATAAGTCCTAATACCATGCTCGGAAATATCCGAGATGGCAAGCTGCTATGGACGAAGAGTTTAATTCTCTTCGGAAAAATGCTACTTGGGAGCTAGTTTCTCTTGCACCTGGGAGGAAATTAGTTCAATGCAAGTGGGTGTTTCAGAAAAAAGTTTCTGCTGATGGCACAACCTGCAAATATAAGGCAAGGATGGTTTCAAAAGAGATCTCCCAGGTCCAAGGAGTTGACTATCATGAGACCTTTGCACCGGTGGAAAAAATGGACTCCATCCACATAGTTTTGGCCATTGCGGCATCCAAGCATTGGGAGGTGCATCATATGGATGTCTAGAGTTCCTTTCTACATAGAGATATTCATGAGGAGATATATATGAAGCATCCCAAGGGGCACACATCAGATTCTTCTTTAGTTTTCAAATTGCAGAAATCACTCTATGGGTTGAAACATGCCCCAAGATCATGGTATGCCAAGATGGATGCCTTTCTGCTTTCACAAAATTTCCAAAGGTGTAAATTAGATCAAAATGCGTATCTACAGAAGTATGATGGTAATATAATTATCATTGTTTTATATTTTTATGATATTTTTCTTAAATGATGCACACTTGCTTCCATTGCTTTCATAAAAACTGCTCTTCATGATGCATTTGAGATGAGCGATTTGGGGCTCTTGAAGCAATTTTTGGGGCTTGAAATATCCCAAGAATTTGATGGCATAATGGTAACTCAGTCTAAATAAATTTAAGACTCATTAATTAATTTTAACATGGATGAATTCAAGGCTTCCCCATTCCCTTTCCTCTCAGGGATCCCCCTTGAAGAAGGAAAAAACACTCCACCCATGTATTGCACTATCTACCGCCAATTGATTGGTAGCTTGCTTTACTTGACACATTCACGTCCTAATATTTGTTATGCTATGAATGTTGTATCAATATACATGTAGCAGCATCGTGATCTTCATTGGAAGGTAGCCAAGAGGATCCTTCAGTATATTCAGGGCACAAGATCCTACGACATTCAATATGCTACAGATTCTGAGCTAGAGTTGGTTGGTTATACAAATTCAGATTTGGCAGGAGATTCCATAGATCAGAAGTCCACTTCCTGGTATGTATTTATGTTTGGTGGTGGCCCCATTTTTTGGTCTAGCAAAAAGTAGGTTTCCATTTCATTGTCTTCAGTAGAGGCCGAGTACAGGGGAGCAGTGAATGCTTGCATCCAAGTTGTTTGGTTGCAAGGCATTCTTTCAGAGTTTGAGATTGGTAGTACTTTGTGCATAGTCATATTTTGTGACAATAAAAGTGTTATTAAGGTCTCCACAGATCCAGTTACCACGAAGAGGACCAAACATGTTGAGATACACATGCACTACATCAAGGAGTTGGTGCACGACAGGACAATTGTTCTGCCATACTTCCCTACAGATTAGAAGATTGCAGATATCTTCACCAAGATATTTACAGAGAAAAAGTTCACTTACCTCCATTCACTGTTGGGGGTGAGTTCATCAGGGTGATCATATTGCTTCTCCAATGTTCAGCTTGAGGGGGGTTTTTTCCCACTGGTTTTTCCCTCTTTCCTCATTTAGATTTTATTTTGAGCATTGTTAGAGTTACATTTTTGTACAAGGTGACCTATGGAATTTGTTGCCAATGCTCTAGCATTTCATGGATTTTATTTTACTCCTCCTGAGTATAGCTTAAGGGGGGGTGTTGGAGTCATTATCCAACTTACACACTTTATTTGGCCAATTTTGGCCTAATTACCCACTATCCTAATTTTACTTGACTTAATTGGCATCAAATGAGCACACCCATGCCTTCCTTCAATCAAGTAGGAAAACTAAGCCTTCTCTTTCAATCACGGAAGCTAACTAGGCTTCCTCCTTCAAACATGGAGCAATTCTAGGGTGATCTGACTGTCATAAGTGCACCTAATTTCTAATTGATTGTTGTTTAACCTAACAATCAATTAAGATGAGTTGTAAAGGTGACTCCATCTTGTAATTGTCTATTTTTGGCTGATTGGGATGAACTGGAGTGAGTTAATGCGTCCCCAACCACTTCTGATGAGCAGTATCACTTCAGTTAACTTCATCGAAGCTAATTGGAGTTAATGATGCACTACCACCTACTGATTGACATGCAGTGACATGTGTCTGAGTTACATTCAGTTAGACTCATTCATGTATTGCACTCTGATTTAGTTAGGACTGAGTGAGAGTCGGTTCTGGTTAGTTCATTGGTTAACTAAGTGTGTCTAGTGTTGGCTAATAGTCAGTTAAGCTACACCCATCCATGCAATTCGAAAGACCTCCTAGTGAATTCAAATTGGTTTTTCATTCATGCATTCTGCATGACATTGTATTGTATTATTCATTATTTCATTGATTATACAGAGCTACAACCTCCTATTGCAGTACCATTACACCATTTCATGTCTAATTTGTCTTGAATCACTTGTGAGTTTGTACTTTGTCCCAAGATTGCTGTGATATAATTAATATAGCTGCGAGATGATACAAAATCTCTTCTCCAAGAGACCATAGTAATGGAGGTATGTTGTCTCTTGACTGCAACGTTAACCAAACTGGTGACATGGACACCAATGAAAAAACAACGAACACTTTGAAAACTAGTGCACATAGGATAGTCAGACTCTGGCAAAAAATGACTATCCAGAGGGACGACGAGGGCATAAGGGCATATGCAGCCACTGATCAGTCACAAAAAATCCACAAATCAAGTTTAGCAAGCTTGGACAAAGCCACGTATAAGAATCCTACAAACAGGAGTCAAAACCAGCCGTAGAATCAACCTAGGAAGAAGGTAATGAGGGCACAACCTGCTAAGAACAACAACAGGAGAGTCATTTCCCACTCCAAGATTAGCAAGAAACCTAGATATCAAGTCAAAGCAACAGTAACCCTAGGTGTTAAGAAGTAGCAAGCTCATCAAGCAAATCAGTAGAAAAAAACTCTAAAGCAAACAAAGAATCAGATATGATTTTCTCTCTTGTCTAGATGGCACATAAAAATGGAGAAGTGAAAAATAAATTTATAATCTTGAAAAGCCTTCTAGAAAGGTCTCTTAGGTAACCCCTAAGTTTTAGGATAGTTACCAATAAAATAAAAATAAGATTAGGTTGACTTAGAATAGGGTACTAAAGGTCGTATGGTCAATAACAATAAAGAAACAAAATAAAAGTCATCATACCAAAGGCACACACAATAAGGGCGCTAGGACCAAGAACAAACAAGACCAAGAACTTTAATATTTTCTCTCACACAAGGTGTATA
>LPNX011129204.1:205959-222395 GCA_001517045.1 Pseudotsuga menziesii | reverse complement strand
ATGCATCAAGAGCATGCATTAAGACACAATGCACAGAGCTAGAGACTGTGCTACCTTACTATTCACAAGGCGTATTACATATAAAAAAATATTCCATGCACATAAATAAAAACTATTAATAAATAAAAAGAATTGCATGCACATAGAGACGAAGTATTTATCCTTTTGAAATGTTTGGCCATTTAAATCTCATCTACAAATGCAGGCAAGTCGTATCGTGTTCCAGCTTGAGGCTGTGCTACCACACTGTCCACCAAGCATATTACATAAAAAAATAATATTGCATGCACATAGAGACAAAGTGTTTATCCTTTTGAAATATTTGGGCATTTAAATCCCATCTACAAGTGCAGGCAGGTCGTGTCTTGTTCCACTTTGAAACAAAGCATTTGTAAAAGATACCAACCTCTGACTACTCTCCCTCAAATCTAGATCTAGTATTTCAAAATTTTAGAATAGTAACATATTAACTTGATTAGAGTAGACCACATTGTTGATAGAATAGGTGGGCACATAAGTTTACCTCAAGCTTAATGCATGAACTGAAAGGATTGGGCAGTACCAAAAGGATGAATAATAGTGACCTATGGGCAGGGGTACAAGTTGATAAAGATGTGAGTTGTTTAATCAAATATGTCCATACAATGATAGGCAAGAACACCATTCTTCCAATTAGTTAGATTTTGGTGTGTTTCGACTATATATTACCTCCATCATTTTTTGGATGAAGGCATCATCTATTACATCAGCACCCATGGTATTAGTTGGGCTTCATCAAGCCTCATGATGTCTACCTTGTTTAGGGGGGGAATACATAAAACTAAGGGGTGTAGGTAGATGGTGCATGTGAGAAAAACAACTCATCTAGTTTTAATTTAAGTGCTACTATACTAGTTTCTGGATTGCTTTTTAAACTCTGGAAATTAAAAAAATTTATTACAATTAAGCCTTTAAGAGGGAGCAAAATTGGATATATGAGTTCCTTCCTAAATTTTATCATAAATTCAATTTTTTAACTATAAACAATCTATATGGGATGAATTTTGTTTCCAATATCCAATGCACCTAGGCTACTTTTCATTCAATTCACCTAGATGTTAATATTTCTCAAATGGCTCACAATTAAAGGAAAATAGGTTGCTTACCCGAGCACATGTGCTAAAAGTAACTACAGATCCAACCCACGTAAATCAACATGCCAACTAACCTAGTCTTACTTTATGGAGGAACATCTAACCCCAACATTTATTAGAAGAAATATTTTAGCACCTATTTACTATATGACCCGCATATTTATTAAACCCTTAGCTCATTTATTAATAACTCACAAATGCCTTGCTGAAACATGTAAAACATATACACCACTCGCGAGGGTTCTCAAGTTATTCTTTTTAAGACTTTCCTATGTATTGTCTTTAACAACATCAATCAAATTAAACAAAAAAGCATTCGGAGTTAAGTGTATTTAATTCTTTAAAAGACAGTGATACTTCGGGTATCACGAGAAGGAATATATATATATATATAGAGAGAGAGATAGATAGATAGATAGATATACATATAGATATACATATGGATATACATATACATACATACATATATACATACATACATACATACATATATACATATATATATATATATATATAATTTTAGTACATATCTAGAATAACTGTTACATATACATAACAAATGCCACATCCATATATTTAACCTTGCAAAACCAGATAATGACACCTTTGAATTATATTTAAAATGGTATGGACCTAATTGAATTGACAAAAAAGTAAAAAAAATGAATTTATCCCAATTCATTTGACCTAATTGAATCTATCCAAACTCTTTTGAACTAACAACTATGAGTTAAATTTGAAACTTATTAGATCAAATTTCTCTATAATCGTGGTTTTACAATAATTCAACTGATATTGAAAAATTGCAATCCAGGGCAAGTTATGCTAAAACATCTTATCAAAAATAAATTTATAGAAATTATACAATTTGTTTTAAATAACTGTTTTATGTTTAAAAAACTTACAATGACTCATGATTGAGTACCATCGCTTACATTTTTAATTTTTTATATATATTTGATTTTTCTTTTTCTATTTATTCATTTTATTTTTTAATAAATTTTTATTTTCCATTTTCTCTACCCTTGGGTCAGCATGGTGCTTATAGGTAGAAATGACCCAATGAAGGGACTATCATTTGCAAGAAGAGGTTAGTCACACTAAAGAACTATAAAGGAATTGAAATTGTTCTTTGATTTTTGGTTTTATTATTTTTATGTTTTAATATTTTTTAGGTATCTTATTCTTTTAATTTAAAATTAGTGAGATTTTCTTCTCTTCCTCTAAAACATTTACATTGAGGGAAGCTTAATAGTGATCTACACGGTATTAATGTCTCGAAGGAAGTGCATTAGATTTGAAATTGTGACTTAATATCTTCTTGTCTAGAACATGTTTTAGGTAGATGATCTCAAAGTTTTTTTTTAATATTTCACTTATATATGTATATTAAAAAAATTAAAGTTCATGTTTTGGTGGATTATGATATGAAAATAAGTGAACTAAATTAATGAAATAAAAATATGGAGACAATATTATTTAGATAGAAATTAATTTGGATTATCATGGATGTAAACTGAAACATTATTAAGTGTTTACTAAGGAGAATGAACTTTGCAAGATAAACTAAACAAGAATGATAAAAGTTGCAACATATTAGTCCACATGAATAAGAGGAGAAAAATCACAAATATTTTCATGTCATACCTCAAGAACGTAAAACCAACATAGATCCTTATAACCTTTGGATCTACCATGCACCAAGAGGGATCAAATCCTCGAAGGTGCACACATCTCCTCAAGTTTTACACAACTTTAAACATATTTTTTTTCCATATCTAATCTAGAAAGAGCATTCCAGTTCTAGAATTAGAGTTTCTTTTCATTCCACACCTCGTTTGGAAGTTTTGGCAATGCAATGTAGGATATGTATGTCTAGGAATGGTTTGTTTCGTTCATAGCATAATGATGTCAGATTGTCAAAACCTACAAATATTATTAATCACAATACTTATTTTTAATGGTTACAGATAGTCAAAATGTATGAATAGTGAGTGTCTTCAATTTGATAGAGGATTGAATAGTGTGTTTTCCATATCTTAATAAGATTCTTAAAAAAATAGATTGTTCATATGCATCATGCATGATCAATGCAAACAAAGTATGGTACACCTTTTAATTTCCACATTCAAGTCTTGCTACTATAAAATCAAAATAATATACCTAACATGTTTCCTCAAGAAGACACCAAAATAATTATTTCAAAGTGTTTATAATAAAAAAACAACAGTAATAATCGAAACAACTCATACATAAGGTTGTTTTCAATTGCACAAAATTTATTTGTGCATAGCTCCATAATTAAAAATTTAATATAGTGAGTAACACAATATACTATCAACATACCTATATACGAGTGCGCTCTCCAAAATTGTGATCACATACATTTGATGTATTGAAGAAACCAAATCTGGTATTTCAAGGATTTAAATCATGAACTAGGGCTCTATAATAAACAAACAAATCATGTTTATTAGATCATTAATACTCAGGATGTTTTTAGCTATCCAATTTCACAAAATTTTGGGATTTCCTCCAAACATGACACTCTCAATCACAAAAATGAAACCTCAAATACTATCAACAATTTATTTACCAATGTGATATTTGTAATACCCCTTAAAGACACGATTACCTACAAATTCGAACACACATAGATTATTGGCAGAATAGAGTATGAAAAAATCTTTTCCCAATTATCTAAGATGATCATACATTCGTATACCATTTTTGTTTGGTATTTTTAATATCAAAATCCTACCAAACCAAAACAACAAATTTGTGCTCTTTACTTTGAAAAGCAAAATGAAGATTAAAAAAACTGACACTAATTTCCATTTGGAAATCCTATCAAACCAAAATAACATTTTTTTGTTTTTTAATGAAAATCAAAATAAAGATTAAAAAATATGACAATACTTTCGATTTAGAAACCTTATCAAACCAAAAAATCAATATGATTTTTTTGCTTTTTGCTTTGAAAAGCAAAATCAAGATTCAAAAACCTCCATTCTCGTGGATGAGTATTCTTAACTCGGAATCTCATTATGTAATCCTATGTGTGGTGTGGGGTCGAAGCTAAAGAGGAAAATATAATATCCTATCACGAATTCCATCCCATCCCTTGAAAGAAAATCTGAAATCTTTGAAATAAATAAAACATCAAACCTTGCTATTCAAGGAAAAGCTAAAATTATCGCTATCGCGAAAAACGCTTAAAGAAATGTTATCCTTCATCTCTTTAATGGTTCGGTTCGAGTGAATGGAAAAGCAACCACACAGAATATCTCAGAGTATCCATTGAGAGGAAGTCTGAAATTCCATAAAGGAAGCAAACATGGTTATTCAATTCTCTATATCTTTGTATGTGTGAGTGGTCGGGCATCTGAGTCTATGGGTGATACTGGCGAAGGCAAGACTCGACTGGAGTTGAACTTTCATCTTTTTCATTTCTCTATGTATCTTTGTATATGTGAGTGATTAGGCCTAGGCCCTCTGACTGTGTGAGTGCTTGAGCATCTGATTTTGTGTGAGTGATTAGGGCTAACCCCTATGACTATGTGAATGCTTGAAAATCTAAGTCTTGTGTAGTAGCGGAGGAGGCAGGGCTGGACTGGACTGGACCGGAGCTAATTAATTAATCATCTGTTGGAGCAACAATGTCAAAGATGATGTGGAAAACATAATTTTCTATTCCATAGGCAGGATTGGACTGGACTGGAGGTCAGTATTCCTCCTTCCCATTTCTTCTCGGTATATCTCTGTCTGTGTGAGTGATTACGCCTATGCCCTCTGACTATGTGAGTGCTTGGGCATGTAAGTCTGAGTCCTTTCATTTGTTTACCCTCTATTTATTAAATATTTAGATATATTATATTCTGCATGCCAAATTTAGATATATATTCATTGCCTGGCAAAATTTAGATATATACAATACCAAACGAGTTAGTGTATACAATTTGAATAATTATTGGTCACTGCGAGTAGGATAAAAGATGCCTTTCTAGTGAATTTAAGTTGAATGATGGATTTTAAAACTATCCAAAAGTTTAAAATTGAGAGATTGAGAGGTAGAGAGGAGTGGAGGAGGGGGAGGTGGAAGAGGTGGAGGAGGAGGGGTAGGGGGATGTGGAGGTGGAGGAGTAGGAGGTAGGGGACAAGGGAAGATGGACGGGATGCGTATATAGAGGGGGAGGGGTAAGGGGAGGGACAAGCATAGTAGGAGGTAGGGAAGAGGTGGAAAGGTGCTAGTGGAGGTAGGGGCAGAAGCGAAGGAGGAAGGGGAGGGGGTGACGGCGGAGGTGGTTGTAGAGGGGGAGGGCGAAAGGGAGGAGGGAATGGATGGGGGGAGGAAGAATGAGGCTAGGGAGTAAGAAGAGGAGGATAGGAGATGGTGAAGGAGGAGGAGGGGGTGGAGGGGGAGGTCGAGGAGGAAAGAAATGAGGAAGAGGAGGTGAGGGAGGCGGAAGGGGACGACTAGAGGAAGAGGAGGTGGATGTGGAACAGAAGGAGGGGGAGGATGCAAGTAAGAGGAGGAGGAGGAGGGGGAGGATACAAGGAGGAGGAGGATGGGTAGGGTGAGGAAGCGAAGGAAAAGGAGGGGGAGGAGGAGAGGGAAAAGGGGGAGGTGGGGGAAGAGGAGACTACAGTGGAGGTGATGATGGGGGAGGGAGGGAGGATGATGATGGGGATGCGGAAGTGAAGGGGGAGGGGGAGTAAAAGGAAGAGGAAGTGGGGAGGAGGTGGGGGTGAATCAAGGGAGGAGGTGGAGGAGGAGGTGATAGAGGGGGATGAAGAGGAGAGGAGGGGGAGGGAGGAGGAGAATAGGTGTAACAACCCATAATACTAATGCAGGAAATATGATAAATTAAAATTTCATGAGGCTATGCAATATCGAGTAACTAATAGATGGTTTGAAGACATGTGAAAGGTCCTTCTTTTTAAAAAAAGTTTAAACAAAATTGAGTTATATTCCAACTATATTTTCAAATAGATTATTAACCATTTATTCAAGAAATTAATGTCTACTTTCATAACCACACTTTCTCATATTCATATGCATCCACCAAATAAGTTCATTAGTCTAATACTTTATGTTCTCTATTAAGACTTCATGTGACAACATATTCATACACTAATTCCATATATATATATCATGATCCATAATTTGTCAACACACTTTTACTATTTCATTTTAATGAATATACGTACCTAAATTATAAAACAATGCTTTATAAAATACTTCATAAATAATATAATATTCAATTTCATGAAATAGTTTATATCCATCATACTAACACTCTTTATTAAATATATCTTTCAATTTAATTTACCTCTCTAAAGTGCACCCGCATATTGCTATTTACCACCTATTTAATATATGACCCGCATATTTATTACATAACCCTTAGCTCATTTATCAATAACTCACAAATGCCTTGCTGAAACATGTAAAATGTGTACACCATTGGCGAGGGTTCTCAAGTTATCATTTTTAAGCATTTCCTCTGTATTGTCTTTAACAACATCAATCAAATTATAAGCAAAGAAGCATTTGGGGTTAAGTGTATTTAACTCTTTAAAAGACAGTGGAAATATCATGAGAAGGAATATATATATATATATATATATATATATAATTTTAGTACATATCAAGAATAACTGGTACATATACATAACAAATGCCACATCCATATATTCATCCTTGCACAACCAGATAATGACACCTTTGTATTATATTTAAAATGGTATGGAACTAATTGAATTGACAAAAGAGTAAAAAAATTGAATTTATGCCAACTCATTTGAACTAATTGAATCTATCCAAACTCTTTTGAACTAACAACTATGAGTTAAATTTGAGGCTTATTAGATCAAATTTCTCTATAATAGTAGTTTTACAATAATTCAATGGAACTTTGTTCATAGAATTATATTATGAACAATTTTAGCCCTAATTTTTTATATATAAAAAAATTTATCCCTAAATGTATGATCCTAACTAAATCTCTCAATAGAACTAAAAAAAATTTCCCTAAATTTCTATTCATGGTTTTAATTATATCTCACAGAATTTTAGCCCTATATTTTTTATGTAAGAAAATTTAGCCCTAAATCTAAATATGTGACCACAACTAAATATGTGAGCATAACTAAAAAAATTAGTCCTAATTTTTTAGTCATGGTTTTACTATATTCGAACGGAGCTTTGTTCATAGAATTACACTTTGAACAATTTTAGCCATAATTCCTTGATATATATTTTTTTACCTTCATTTATAGAATTATATTGTCAACAATTTTAGCCTTAAATATTTGATATAAAAAATTTAACCCTAAATTTCCGAGCATAATAACTATGATTCTATGAATTTCCATAGCCACTTTGCATAATGTACCTTGCAATTTGTAGAAGAAAATTGGTGTAGAATGTACCTTGTTCTCTTCTGCTAGAAGCCTCCAAAAAATTGTTGGTTCTCCTAATTTCTAAATGCTTTCTCACATCGTCCTTTCATGTTTTAAGTTTCAACCCAACTAATCCAAGAAAAGTCCCGATCCCTACAGTCACGAGCTCCAAGCTCCATCCTTCAAGACTCTAGTTAAAATTTTCAAGTTCCACGATCTTACATGGCAGTGAGACTCTCAAGCCTTCCAAAACATTCCTTGGTAGGAAGCCCTTGGTCAATCGGTATCCATGCAAACACCCGGAGATTTTAGCTCGCAATTTAAACATAAATTATTTAATAGCTTGATCAATATTTTCTCTACATCATTACACACCCACCGTGATTTAAGAACATGACTAATCTTATGTCGATTATGGAGAAGAAGGTACAACCTTTAAGAATCATATTGAATCAAGGGGTTCCCAAAAATCCATCTCCAATCATGTGAA
The DNA here is from genome assembly GCA_001517045.1 of Pseudotsuga menziesii. NCBI lineage: Eukaryota > Viridiplantae > Streptophyta > Pinopsida > Pinales > Pinaceae > Pseudotsuga > Pseudotsuga menziesii. The sequence continues at coordinate 214,367 of LPNX011129204.1, read as the reverse complement.
AAATGGCCAGCCATATCTATACTAATTTTAAACAAGTATTTCATGAAGTATTGTGTGCAATAAGGTTCATAATATCTATAAGAAAAATTGTATCCTTACAAGATAAGTAAAAACCATCGGAAATGGATCACCACTCGTTCCATAAATCCTTCCAATAAAAAAACATTTTCCTACTCAATCGTCATCCTTGAAATAGAGGGATGTATGTAATACATGTTCCTTGTACTTGCCACCTTGCAACTCCATATCGGTCTTCTTTCCAAATACCATCCAATCCAACTACTTGATATATCCTAGCTCACAAGGATATCCACCTTCGTCCATCTCTTGAAATACTTTTCATTATAAGAGAATGTGAGTCTTGGAATGTATGAGAGGGTGACATTGTAATACCAATGTTGTAATAGGGATCACTATTTTGCAGTGTGATTCTATGAATATGGGTCATGATAATAGGGTCATTCCAATAAAAAAACACTATTGCAAACAAGAAAATTTTCATTACTTGAAGTGATTCATAGTATTTTGACAAAGGTATTAGGATGTGTAAGAATTGCTGGTTTTGTTAAGAACAATGAAGCATTCCTTCTTTTTAGGTGATCAACAACATTTTGCACAATTTTTTCATCATTTGTTTAGAAACTAACAACTTGGTTTTTACAAACTTATCTATGGATACACATTTATGTTGATTTAAATAAATTTATTTTTGACAAAGTTGTGTTGAGATCAAATATTGGACACAAGCATTCAATTAAGGAAAACATGTCGTTTCATTATAGGCAATGTTTTCAATGTGTTCATGTCATGGCTTCTAGCTTGATGACTATGACCTCATAGTCTTCTAAGTGGAAAAATAGTAAACCCGCATGGTATAAAGTCTCCACATAAATATTTCATCATTGTGTCAACTTAATGTAGTATTAAAAGAAAATGATTGAGTAGTTTTGATGCAATTCTCACATTCTATTTGTAGCTGAGAATTGCACTAAAAATTAATTACCATTATGCTACAGGGGTTCAACCACGCTTCCTTTTGAAGAGTAAGTTGATATCACAAGTGAGGCATGAGTTGGTTAGTTTGGAATTCAAGAAGGAATCATTTGATTGAAAATAAAATTAATGCAAACCAAGACATGATCACTACTATAAGGAGTGATCCATAGTATTAGAAAAACACAAGTTTCCAATAAGGGAAACCTTTGTTTATGGAGAACTTTTACATTTTTATGGAACCATGACATCTAGAGTTTAATATTTAAATGAAGTACTTCATGAAAGTGTCGTTATGTGTAAGAATTAGTGGCATTCCTTTAGAAATTGGGGCATCACTTATCATTCTGTCATCATCAACAATTTGGGTAAAGTTGTCAAAAGTTGTCTATACACTAATAACTTGGTTTCAAACACATATCCATGGATATATATTTATGTGCATTTAAGTAAATGGATTTTTTACTAAATTGTGATGAAAAAGGGGTTTGGAAACAAACACTCGATTAATGAAAATATATCATTTCACTATAGGCAATATTTTGAGCATGTCCATGTGGTGGCTTCTTGCTCAAGAACTACGGCCTCATATCATTCTAGGTGGAAAGGCTACACATCAGTAGTTGATTACAATCTCAACCTTCATTGAGAAGAAATGAATGGGTTGTTTCAACAAATTCTCATGTTCTATTTGTTGTTGAAAACAACACAAAAACCTTGATATAATTATGCATTGAGGTGGGAAGACCCTTTCCTTAGAAGGGTATGTTTAAAGTTTAAGTGGAGACATGAGTAAAATACATTAAGTTTAATAACACTTTCTTTTTCAAATTTGCAATTTTGGACTGACAGCATTATTGTTTTTAGTAGAAAAATGGATTAAAGAGATTTCGTAATACAAATAAAAATGTGCAATTTATGGAATTATATCTTAATCTATAAATCGAACTTGTCAATGTTTAATTCCACCGTAATAAGGGCATTGAGCCATTTTTTTACTCACGAGCATATGGATTTTGCTCAACGCATTTGATTGAAAACTGAATACTGCATAGCACAGACAGAGCGCGTGGATGAGGTGAAACAACTCGAAATCAATTTCTTTTATGTTGGAATTAGTGTGTTTGATCAAAAACCTAATGAAGTGCATGTTTTATAAAGAAAACCTTTGTTTATCAAGGCGATTTAATAGATAAGCTGAAAGCAGTTATCATTTTATTACAATGGGTAACAACAGAACCTTGTTATCCCACGCCATGAAGTATTAAGCATTTAAGTGCAACTTAAATGCTATATAAACGAAATTGAATGTGGGTGTTGATGGAACATTTTGCAGGGGGCAGGTAGTAAAAGGAAGAGGGGCTTCGCAGTCACTGCTTGCCATAATGCCAACGTTCATTGCTCTTACATGTTCTCAATGCTTTGAAAATACCACATGGATGTACCTAGATGAGAGGAGGTGAAGTTACATATATGCAATGTGTATTCTCCACAAGATATTGCATGACATTTTACACCGATAGAAATAGACACGTACGCCTTTCTCATTCATTACATATGGATAAAAATATGTATATATATATAAATAAATATTAACAAATAAAAGCTAACATTTTCTAAACCATGCATCAAGAGCATGCATAAAGACACAATGCGCAGAGCTAGAGACTGTGCTACCATACTGTTCACAAGGCATATTACATATAAAAAAAATATTCCATGCACATAAATAAAAACTATTAATAAATAAAAAGAATTGCATGCACATAGAGACGAAGTATTTATCCTTTTGAAATGTTTGGCCGTTTAAATCTCATCTACAAATGTAGGCAAGTCGTATCCTGTTCCAGCTTGAGGCTATGCTACCATACTGTCCACTGAGCATATTACATAAAAAAAATTTGCATGCACATAAATAAAAAGTATTAATAAATAAAAAATATTGCATGCATTAGATTTGAAATTGTGACTTAAAATATTCTTGTCCACAACATGTTTTAGGTAGATGATCTCAATTTTTTTTTTTAATATTTCATTTATATAATGTATATTAAAAAAATTAAAGTTCACATTTTGGTGGATTTTGATATGAAAATAAATGAAGTAAATTAATGAAATAAAAATATGGAGACAATATTATTCACATAGAAATCAATTTGGATTATCATGGATGTAAAATGAAACATTATTAAGTGTTTACTAGGGAGAATGAACTTTGCAAGATAGACTAAACAAAAATGATAAAAGTTGCAACATATTAGTCCACATGAATAAGAGGAGAACAATCACAAATATTTTCATGTCATACCTAAGAACGTAAAACCAACATAGATCCCTATAATATTTGGATCTACCATGCACCAAGAGGGATCAAATCCTTGGAGGTGCGCACATCTCCTCAAGTTTTGCACAAAAGTTTAAGTCGATCTATGTTGGGATCTCCATGTTAGGCTTCAAGCCTTACAGGTGGCATAACTGTAAACATATTTTGTTTCCATCTCTAATCTGGAATGAGCATTCCAGTTCTAGAATTAGAGTTTCTTTTCATTCCACACCTCGTTTGGAAGTTTTGGGAATGCAATGTAGGATATGTATGTCTAGGAATGGTTTGTTTCGTTCATAGCATAATGATGTCACATTGTCAAAACCTACCAATATTATTAGTCACAATACTTATTTTTAATGGTTACAGATAGTCAAAACCTACGAATAGTGAGTGTCTTCAATTTGATAGAGGATTGAATACTGTGTTTTCCCTATCTTAATAAGATTCTTAAAAAATTAGATTCTGCATATGCATCATGCATGATCAATGCAAACAAAGTTTGGTACACATTTTAATTTCCACATTCAAGTCTTTCTACTATAAAATCAAAATAATATACCTAACATGTTTCCTCTAGAAGACACCAAAATAAGTATTTGAAAGTGATTATAATAAAAACAAATAGTAATAATCGAAACAACTCATACATCAAGTTGTTTTCAATTTCACAAAATTGATTTATGCGTAGCTCCATAATTAAAAATTTAATATAGTGAGTAACACAATATACTATCAACATACCTATATAAGTACGCTCTCCAAAATTGTGATCATATACATCTGATGTATTGAAGAAACCAAATCTGGTATTTCAAGGATCCAAATCATGAACTAGAGCTCTATAATAAACAAACAAATCATGTTTATTAGATCATTAAGACTCAGGATGTTGTTAGCTATCCAATTTCACAAAGTTTTGGGCATTCCTCCAAACATGACACTCTCAATCACAAAAATGAAACCACAAATACTATCAACAATTTATTTACCAATGTGATATGTGTAATACCCCCATTTTTTCCCTCGGATGTATGGCCTGATATGTAAATATTGTAAGTATGTGATATATGATTCCTAGTGTGGAGCTCAAGGTCAAGGCCTCACTAGTGAATGATCGGATTTTAAAGGAAAATATCTTATATTCCAAAGGCATGTGCTTGTAAGCCATGTAAAAATGTAAAACCAATGCAAATATTTATTATGCAAATACAAGTATAAGAGTTGGCTATGGAGGCAACTAAAATCAGGGGCTATGTTTATCCACTAGGGAGAGTTGAGGGGTGTGGGATTAAATAATTTGTTTCCAAGTGTCATTGAGAGAACCCATGTTACACAAATAGTAAGAAATTACCCAAGTGGACTTCCTTGTTGATCTTTTGTTATGATGTAATTGTTGAGAAATTAATTCATGAATTTAATGAAGCATGCCATGAACCTAGAAATTCATATGGATGAGTAGGGGATCATATTTTTGTATGCAGAAGTCAATTTCCTCATGCAGATTCATTTCCCTTTATTCCGATTTGATTGTTTGGGGTATTAGACTCCAAATCTTAGCATGTTGTGCATTTCTAACAATGAAAAGAACATAAATCATAACTAGAGAAGGAGTCACATTTTATAGTGTCAATAATGTGGATTGTGAAATCTATTGGGGGATCCATAAGTATCAGCCTTGGGGAAAATTTGGGAGTATTTAAGACCTAAGAACCCATGGAGAAGATCGCAAAGCCCACTAATCAAGGGTCAGAGTGTCGTACATGCCTAGATCTAGTCCAGGGCTTATAGTTCCTTCCTAGTAAAAGACCAGGTTCCTTAACCATAGGTTGCATAATTTTACACTAGGTCAAATACTTGGTAACAAACCAAGCACCTCCATTCTCTCAGAGAATGCCCCTCAACCTCGAGCCGAGTCCCTAGTCTCAGACTAGGTAAATTCCTAGTAACTGATGAGGTGCGTCCATTCAACAGAATGGCTACTCAAATCTAGGCTAAGTCTACGAGTGCTATATTGGTTCTACATCTTGGTCCTAGACCATATTTCACCATTCAACAGATAGGTCACTCAACTCAAGGTTGAGTCCCCCCAATGCTGGACTAGGTCCATATCGTGGTGCCAGACCAAATATCATCATTCAACAGAATGATCATTCAACGCTAGTTTGAGTCCACACTGTGGTCCCAAACCAAGTGTCCCCATTCTCCTAAGAGAATGGATCTCGATGCTGCTCAGAAAAATCAACATATGCTCCACCAAAGACTGAACTATACACCTTCAAACTCTACCCAAGACTAGCTTCGGTTTGATTTGCTTCTAGTGTTATGGTTTCTCATTAATAACGGGAAATCACACTGGGTCTATTAACCACTACAGAAATAGTAGCTCTGTCATATACTTTGAAGCAAAATTGAAATTTCTCTTGCACAAAATTGGTATTATTTTTTTTTATCTTATGACAGAACATGAATTTTTTTATTATTTTTCATTTGGTTTTAGTTTTTTATTTTATGAGTGGACATGAATTTATTTTAGGTAATGTAAATTTACATTACAACATCTCCCCATACTTGGATTCTCCCCCATACTAGGCTGTGAAGAGCCTCCCTCTTCTAGGTGCAAAACTGGTTAGAAACAAGATTTACATCTGTGCAATATTGAAGAATTCACAACCTTAAAGACAAACTTACCTACAAATTCGAACTTGGTAGAACATAGTATGAAGAAATCTTTTCCCAATTATCTAGGATGATCATACATTCTTATACCATTTTTTTCGGACTTGCTAACACTATTTTTAATATCAAAATCCTACCAAACCAAAACAACAAATTCTTACTCTTTACTTTCAAAAGCAAAATTAAAATTAAAAAATTTGACACTACTTTCCATTTGAAAATCCTATCAAACCAAAATAACATTTTTTTGTTTTTTTATTTGAAAAGCAAAATGAAGATTAAAAATCTGACACTACTTTCGATTTAGAAACCCTATCAAACCAAAATAGCAATATGAATTTTTTGCTTTTTGCTTTGAAAAGCAAAATGAAGATTCGAAAACCTCCAGTATCGTGGATGAGTATTCTTAACTTGGAATCTCATTCTCTTGACTTACGTGTGGTGTGGGGTGGACGCTAAAGAGGAAAATCCGAAATATTTGAAATAAAGAAAACATGGTTATATATATCAAACCTTGTTATTAAAATAAAAGCTAAAATTATCGCTATCGCAAAAAAAGCTTAAAGAAATGTTATCCTTCATCTCTTTAACGATTCGGTTCGAGTGAATGGAAAAGCATCCACGCAGACTATCTCAGAGTATCCGTTGAGAGGAAGTCTGAAATTCTATAAAGGAAGCAAACATGGTTATTCAATTATCTCTATCTATGTATGTGTGAATGGTTGGGCATCTGAGTCTATGGGTGATACTGGCGAAGGCAAGACTGGACTGGAGTTCATCTTTCCTCTTTTAAATTTCTCTATATATCTCTGTCTATGTAAGTGATTAGGCCTAGGCCCTCTGACTGTGTGAGTGCTTGAACATCTGAGTCTTCTGTAATAGCGGAGGAGGCAGGACACGACTGGACTGGCCCGGAGCCAATTAATTAATCATCTGTTGGAGTAACAACGTCAAAGATGACGTGGAAAACATAATTTTCTATTCCAGAGGCAGGATTCGACTGGAGTGGAGGTTAGCTTTCCTCCTTCCCATTTCTTCTCGCTATATCTCTGTCTGTGTGAGTGATTACGCCTACGCCCTCCGGCTGTGAGTGAGTCTGAGTCCTTTCATTTGTTTACCCTCTATTTATTAAATATTTAGTATATGATGGTCTGCATGCCAAATTTAGATATATATTCATTGCCTGGCAAAATTTAGATATATACAATACCAAACCAGTTAGTGTATACAATTTGAATAATTATTGGTCACTGCGAGTAGGATAAAAGAAGCTTTTCTGGTGAATTCTGGTTAAATGATGGATTTTAAAACCACCCAGATCTTTAAAACTAAGATTTAACCACTGTAAAAATCACTCAACCGAATTCCGGCGATGGCATTTTGGTTAGCGCTTAAATTTTATTGCGAGTTTGAATAATTATTTGTCTCTTAAATATTATTGTGGGTTTATTCATGTAATGGCGAGGAATGTTCATCGTACAATTAGTTTGATAGGTGGGATGTACTTGCCAGAAATGTTCTTAAATTTGAATGTGGGTTTATTCATGTAATGGCGAGGAATGTTCATCTAAAATTAGTTTGATAGGTGGGATGTTCTCGCCAGAAATGTTCTTAAATTTGATTGTGGGTTTATTCATGTAATGGCGAGGAATGTTCATCGTAAAATTACTTTGATAGTTTGATAGTTGGGATCATGTACTGGCCAGAAATGTTCATCATCTTGTTGGTTCTCTGCTATCGTTTTGGGACAATACGATGTAAGTGAGACAGTATCAACAGTATTAAGTTTAGGAGATTTCGCATTTTTTATTTTTATTTTTATTTTTTTGTAAGTTTAGCATATTGGGAGATTAGTGCTTTAAATCACATTCTAGAGATCTGCGTTTGTACTAATGAGAACTGCGGATGCATCGTACTGATATGTTTAGTCCTATACCTAGTCCTAGAGTTCGATAAAAAAAAAAAATTATATGGTTAGTCTTATAAATAGTGATGTAGTAACTTTTCTATTTTGATGTAAATATATATTTATTTATGATGGAATTATATAACCTGTAAGGGAAATTTATTTATTTTTTTATTATTATAATAGATTGTATAAATTATTTATATAAATTTGAATAATATGTATTTTAAATATTAATCATAAAATATAAGTGATTGTGTTTGTTTATATTTTTATATTTTGTTTTAAAATTATATATAAATATTATAGATGATTATAATTTGATTTAATATAAAAATATGTATATTTGTATTATTGTGTTAAACATGTTATTTTTATTATGAAATTTTTTTTATGTTTAAGTTTATTTCAAAATGAATAATACATATATTTAATGTTTGAATAATGATAATGATGACGATGATGATTAGTATCCACTCATATGGAGGAGGGGGGAAGGAGGTGGTA
>LPNX011129204.1:138919-205571 GCA_001517045.1 Pseudotsuga menziesii | reverse complement strand
GGAGGTAGGAAGGAGGAGGAGGGGGAGGGAGAGGTGGAGGAAATGGAGGTAGGGAGGAGGAGGAGGAGGACGGAGAGGATAAGGGAGAGGAGTAGGTAGAGCCGAAGGAGCAGGAGATAGAGAGGAGTGAAGGAGGGGAAGGTGGAGGAGCAGGGGTAAGGGGATGTGGAGGTGGAGGACCCACATGGTATGAAGCCTCAACATAAATATCCAGATCACATTAAAAAACATTAAAAAACTCATACCAAGGCTATGTTCATTAGCCTTACATAGTTTACGTCAAGTCCCCCATTCTATAGTAAACCCTTTACTGTCTCCTATTTTACCAAGTGGAATTTTTAATCATTGAACTTACTACCTCCTTTCCATTAAAATTTTTGTATTTATTTGCTTATCGGATTCCTTATATTGATTGGAACTAACATGGTTGAGCACTGAAATACAAAAAGAGATGAGAAAATAGAATTGTTTGAGACAACAAGATGGATTTAACCAACTCACTCCCCCATCCTAATATTAGACTTAATATTCTGGATGGCATGAACCCAATGTATTTTTTTGGACTATTTTAATGAAAGGTAAGTTCCCAGATACTTAATTAAGCTCCAAATCTAAGTTCCTCGAAAGCCAGCTATTCTATAGAACCTTTGCAGTAGAACAAGTGTTTGTTGTGAAATTGTCAAATATATAACAATGATCGTTTCCTCCCTAAGAGATCAATTATTGATCTACATAACGAGGCCAGTTCTTTAATATGGATTCCAAGGACATAAAATACTAATCAATAGATAGTTTGAAAAATAACTCTAGATATTACAAAATAAGAGAATGCATCTATTGCACTTTGAAAATATGGAAAGATACATACATGATGACATGAGATGTAACTTAAAACACAAATTAAATCAGGAAGATTAGACAACCATAAATATAAATAAGGAACACAAATTAAATGAAAAAAAAACAACACATCAAACCTAAATACTTTAACTATTTTTTTTCCTTATTATTTATTTGTTTGTTAGAAAAAAAATTGAAATAAGACAGCTTCTCTAGCCCTCTAAATCTATCTTAATCCTATATTTTTTATTTTGTTAAAAACAAAATTTGAAATAAAACAAGATACAACATAAAATAATAGAAAATAAAAACCAAGCATATGTAAATTCAACCATTATTTAAACTATAAAACAAAGAATTATATACAATAAAATTAATATAATATAGGCCCAACAAAATTACAAAAGAAAAAAGCAACAGGATGTAAATTGCAACCTAAAATTTTAAAACCCCAAAATCAACCAATGACATGCCAAAGTTAAATGTTAAAAGAGGGATAGAGCATTTGACTGATGACAATTTGCAAATGAATGTAACCAGAAAGTCAAATTCCCACAACCATCTCATGTTATTGACCCAGAATGTACCCAAAAAGTCAAATGCCCAAAAAAGTGTTTTTAGTATCAGTGAAATGCCATCAAAGTGGTAGAGAAGTCACTCGAATGAAGATGAAAATGAATGGATGAATATTGTGGAAGGTCATTCCATCATTTCAAACACTCAATGGATAATGGAAAGAATAGTGAATCTCTATGCAGGAGACTTATAGAAAGCAATAACAGAAGAATATAGGAAGCAATAATAGAGGATATTTAGCCGATAGTCCATATTTAATATTGTGGTATTGGATTTCCCAAGGCAATGGGAGGAGATTAATATGTCTGCATCACATAGTATAGGTACATTCAATTTTAATATTGGTATATTAAATTTTATAAACTTAGAATTTTTTTTTTTAGAAATGCCATGCCAAATCCAAAATAAAGAAATCCAAACAAAACCCAAAAATCAAAAAATCCAAAAGCCCAACCCAAAATCAAGAAATCCAAATCCCATAGTTCAGCCATACTTAATCTACAGCTCCACAGAGGAAGGTGATTAATATTGTGGTATAGTGGATTTCCAAAGGCAAATAAGGGAGAAGATTAATATAGGTACATTACATAAAATAGGAATTATAGAAATGGCATGACAAATCCAAAAACCCCAAATCAAAAAATAACATGCCAAAACCCAAAATCAAGAAAATGTATTATAAACTTATCTCTAACAACCCACTTGAACCCAAAATAAGAAATTGTATTATAAACTGATCTCTAACAACCCACTTGAAATTTAAAGCTGTAACATAAACTATCATGATTTATATTCATTCACACATATAATATTCACACTATCATGATATAAATCTTAATAATCACATTTAATATTCAACCAGAGGGCTTAAAGACTTACTGACAATATTGAAATTCAGCTATGTCTATCAAATTACAAGGTTACAAGAGTTAAACCATTGTATGACATACCTGGACGCTAATCCTTTTCTCTCCGTAAACACTTTCTCCTGCAGCCATATTCTTGGTGACAAGAGCATCCTCCTTTGCCTTAGCAATGAAAAAAAAAAACATTAATGAAGCTAGCTACTTCAGATAGTATGCATAATTTTTTTGAGGATTGAGTTAGAGTTTACAACCAGTCAATCAAACAATTCTCCAATAGGAAAAAAAGTAACGCAAAAAATTTACAAGAACAATAGGGATTCTGCATTCCATGATATGTACAAGCTCATGTGAAAACCAATCAAGTTAGAGTTTACAACCAGTCAGTCAAACAATTCTCCAATATGATTAGACAGTAAAAGCTCATGTGAAAACCAAATACTGAAATGAAATAAATAGACAACAAGCAAAAGTATCGAGTTTTTTTCAATTTCTGTAAGAGAATCCCTTTACCATCAAAGCAAACTCATAAAGCCCAAAACACCTATTAAAAAGCAGTAATAAGAAACATTTGTTAAAATTAAAATACTCTTAATGGATATTCCTTCTACTATTTTCCTAACCCTAATGGCTGAATATTGGGGGCACTGAAGTAAAATGATCAAATCAAAGCAATAGAACATGTTTTGTTTGGATTAAAGAAGGAAAAAATCAAACCCTTTAACCATTGACCTGAAAAACATGCATTGCAGTGCTAGTAAAATGGACAACATGGATTTTTAAAGACATTTTGGAAAGGAAGATTGCAGGGAACGAGACCATGATTTGATGCAAGAAATCCAACAATTTGTTGATATTGGATGATTCAAAACACTAGTGTGGAGTCTGCACTGCAACAATACTATAATGGCAATGGCATCAACCCTAACCAATAACACCACCTCTAAACTTTGAATAAATATTCAGAATAGCACATAGAAGGCCTCTTGATGACAAATGGTCCAATGGAAAAACATTAGAGTTTCTAGGAACTGTCTAAGTCCTCATATAGATAATGGGATTGCACAAGAGACTCCCACAAATGACAATACTTGGCAGGTTGGAAACTCATCCTCTGGAACTGGAAGCTAAAGAAAACAAGTAACAAGTGAGGAGGTATCATTCAACACTGATCCATACATGCTCATTAAACAGCCAGACACAACATATAAATGGTATCCTGGAATTGCTATACTTTATAATATCTCTTTCTGATGCATTCTCACATGCTTATAGTATCCCTTTCTCATGCTAAACCCCACATGCCTATTAAAACATCTAAACAGCTGAACATAACATACAAAACAACATCTTGAAATTGCTTTTATGAATATAAAAAAAATTGCTAAATGTTATTTCATACTAATCCATAATAGACCATAGTTCTGCCAATGGAAGTATTCACAGATGTAGTGATATACCATAATTCTACGGATATACCATAATTAAGCAAATAAAAGTATTCATAAAGGTAGTAATTTTCCTATAACATAAGATTTGAATGGATATAGTGTGAAAATCCTTAACTATAAGTACTCTATTATACCCTTTCCCATACTATCCCCACATGCTCATTAAAAGAGCCTGAATATGGCAAATACAAAGCATCTTGAAATTGTCCTACAACTATAAAAACCAACTATCTACAATAAATCAATGGCTTGGTGAGCACCGAGTAGTAAGACCTTTTCTAACTTATTCTTAATGGGTATGTAAAGCTTCTTCAAAGGAATCCCAACTCTAGAAACAAGAGCAAGTCTAGTTTTTTTTTGCTTTTTAAGATTAAGGATGGGGCATACCATATAGAAAGCTAAACCATTTCTTAATAGTCTTTATATGCTTGGTAGAAGTACAATCCATTCTTTATAACCATTTGGTCAAATGCTTATAAAGAGGATATTGGTTAAACGAGCATCCAAGGAAAATCTAGACCCCGCTAATGTACAAAATGGAATATGTTCCAGAATCCAACATCTCAACTACTGTTCTAACAAAAAGTAAAGTGTGACTAGATGCATACCTTGACAGGAAAAGTACCAGGTGGAAGATTTGTAGTAAGCAATTCTCTTAAGCGACGATTTGTAGGGAATGGTGTTTAAAGGGTTTTAGGGAGATTACAATGTCTATGCGCTATGAAGGTTTAGATGGCTGATTAACACTTATGGACTTTCAGGAGCTTAAAAGATCAATGAGATTAAAGGAAGAAAAGTTAAATAAGTTAACAATATTTATATTACAAAGGATCTTCAAGCTGTAAAACTTGAAAAGCAAAGAATTATCGACTCAACATACTAGTGCATCTTCCAGTTGTGATACTATAAATCTATCCCATAGATTCCTAGTATCCCTGGCACAATTAAAGAACTATCCATGAACATGCATCACAACAAAATCATCTTACACATTTCTGAAGACATAAGAGCTCTATCATTGAAACACTACCTTCTGCAACTTGGAATTTCCAGTCTTGACAACATAAAAGGAACAAGCTAGCATCAGTAGAGAACAAAGCTGTACCATCATACCATTATCAAGGTCTGTTGCATCTGCCAGCTATGGCACTATAAATATATCCCATAGATTCCAGTAAGGTTCTCTTTATATCCTAATCATCCTTCAAATATTGGTGAGTTACCTTATAACAAAAACATAACATGCTGATCTATTGGACAATGGTTGACTAATTCAATACCATGCAATTATATTATAACAAGAACCAAAATCAGCTCACTGTAAAAAATAAGAGTTCCCCTCTATCATCATGATGCCATGCCATAATTTCATAAAGAATCAAAATCCACTCACTGTGCAAAACAAGAGTTTCCCTTCATCGTCGTCATGCCCTTAAACATAACCACATATTTAAATACATGTTTTCCATCATATCTTCAAATTAACTGAGCAAATAATCCAAAAACTTGTGCTTCTATTCCCAAATTTTCATTAGTCAGTCTAATCTTTTAGTTGCAAACAAAACATATTAGATAGAGCCAGTGGTAAAACCCCTCTTGTCATTCTAACTCAGCTTCCCCCTAGTAGCACTGTTACTCTTTGGATTTATGAGGCTTTTTAGCTACAGAATTCAATTCAATTCCTCAAGTTGGAACAAATTTGATTCAACACCCAAATAAACACTTTTAGCTACATATTGATTTGTGACATCAAAATAAATGCATACAACATGATACCCAAGCTTTGTGTACCAATAAAAGTTCATGTATTAATCAAAATGAACCACAATCTTAAATGGGAATATGGTGGAATCAGATTCAACAAGAGCAATATAATATATGTGTGAATGGATAGAATATGTTATGCACATAGGTTTCTTAATCTCCTGTTCTTTTCTGTAAGTGTTACAATACATAACTGACACATAACTACATGCAGACATATGTGTAAGGCTCTCATGAACTATGACTACCACTAAAATTTCATATTCAGACCACAAGCTAACCAATTCAAACATACAAAGACGGTTTAAATATTTAGAAGCAGTATGTACAACTTTGCTACAAAAATAAATCAACCTTAATACTTCAATGACCAAGCTAAAAGGATCATTCAAAAATAGATAATTTCCATGTATTAAAACATGAGCTCCTAATGTAGAAAATCTAATTTATTCACATGAGTTTCCTACTGGATTAGCATTAAGCACAGGATCTGATGCTAGAAATCAACTTTATGGTTCACATTATTTTACTCAAAGCCATCAATTTTCAAATTAATCCATAATATTGATGCAAACGGATTTAAAATGTTTGGTATTATCATTAATGCTGCTCCTAATGGAGAATAGAACAAAGTTTTATTTTTATGTAATATTAGACTTCTGCAGATAGTTATTTAAGAGGTCTTAACTAACCTTCAGTGTACTTGATCATAATAAGTGGAGAAAGCTAAAGAAAAAATGACAAAAGGGAATGTATCCCTAGCACAATCTGAAAACCTATCGAGACATGTGCATCAAAGAAAATGCATCTTACAAGTTTCGAAAGACAGAATAATTCTATCAAAGAAACACTGCCTTCTGCAACTTGGTATTTCTAGTCTTCAAAGCATTAAAGGAGGATCTAACATATGCATAGAACAAATATGGGTCATCAAACCATTGTTGAAGGTCTGTGGAAACTTCTAGTTGCATCACTGGTGATCTGCCCCACATATTCCTGTAAGGTTCCTTTTATATCTTGATCAGCCTTCAAATATTGGTGACTTACCTTATCGGGGACATATATAACTTGTTGATCTGATAGAAAACTGTGACAAAATTAACACCATGCCGTTCTTGCATCACAAGAATCATAATCATATCACTGTGTAAAAACAGAGCTCAGTTCCATCAACATAAAGCCTTCAATCATTATTAGGTCTTTAAAAACGTGTTTTGCTATCAGATCTTCAAATTGACTGAGCAATAAGTCACCAAGACCTGTGCTTCTATTCTCAAATTCGCATACAAGTCAGTCTAATCTTACTATTGAAAATAAGCCAACCAGATTATATGCAAGCTAGCATTAGCACAGGACAAAGCTATTCCATCATACCATTATCAAGGTCTGTTGCATCTTCCAGCTGTGCCACTATAAATCTATCCCATAGATTCCTAGTATCCCTAGCACAATTAAAGAACTATCCAGGAACATGCATCACAACGAAGGCATCTTACACATTTCTGAAGACATAAGAGCTCTATCATTGAACACTACCTTCTGCAACTTGGAATTTCCCTGCAACTTGGAATTTCCAGTCTTGACAACATAAAAGGAACAAGCTAGCATCTGTAGAGAACAAAGTTGTGCCATCATACCATTATCAAGGTCTATTGCCTCTGCCAACTGTGCCACTATAAATATATCCCATAGATTCCAGTAAGGTTCTCTTTATACCCTGATCGGCCTTCAAATATTGGTGAGTTACCTTATAACAAAAACATAACATGTTGATCTGCTGGACAATGGTTGAGTAATTCAATACCATGCAATTATATTATAACAAGAACCAAAATCAGCGCACTATGAAAAACAAGAGTTCCCCTTTATCATCATGATGCCATGCCATTATTTTATAAAGAATCAAAATCTGCTTACTGTGCAAAACAAGAGTTTCCCTTCATCGTCGCAATGCCCTTAAACATAACCACATCTTTAAATACATGTTTTCCATCATATCTTCAAATTGACTAAGCAAATAAGCCAAAAACTTGTGCTTCTATTCCCAAATTCGTCCCTTCATACCAAATGACCAGAAATTGGGGTTTGATATGATAGGCATTTATTAGGTGACATCCCTGTTCTAGAAATTCTGACTAAATTTCCTAACAAATCAGGATGCTATGTTGAGCTCCTTAAGGGAAGAGAATTGATTAGACCAGATATTGGCCTAATTGGGTGTGCACGAAGGGATAAGCCCTCGGCAAATACCAATTCAAATGGTAGTAGTGTTGAATCCCAACCTAATATTACACTTTCAACCAATAGAAGAACACATGCATACAGATACAAAATTTAAAATTGTTTAACGGGGTGAAGCACTGAGAAAGCCAACTAGATTTGAATAGTGTAAAGAAAGAGGAGAGTACCACTCAAAAGATTTCATGGGTTCAATGAGATTGACATGTTAGTGAATCCTTTTATGATATCTGTAATCCTTCCTGACGTGATATCTTGTTTGAATTTAGCGAGGAAGGAGAGGCGCTTTCCCATCTCCAATTTGCATACGATAACCTTATCATAGGATCATCCACCTCCAAAGAAGCTTCTGCTTGAAAGCAAATCTTTTACACTTTCATCCTCATCTCAAGAGGACTGAGAAATTATGTCAAATCCCATCTTTCAATCTCCAATACCAAGCCTTCCATTCAAGCTCACATCTGAATAATTCTTGGATTCCAAAGGGGCGCATTTCCATCCACATACCTGGGCATACCTCTCCTAGACTCAGTCCTAATACATTCATCTTGGGAATACCTTCTGCATAAAATGGAGCAATGGTTGGGCGACAATGTAACCAGAGCATTCACACTCTTTCCCTCACCTCTGGAAGGTCATCTGCATTCGCACTCTTTCCCTCCACCTCTGGAAGGTCATCTGCATTCGCACTCTTTCCCTCCACCTCTGGAAGGTCATCTTCAGCTAGATCAAAGAATAAACCTCTCATGTTCATTCATAGTAAACAAGTGTACACTCTCCACTTGCACATTCACCTAGCTTCATAAAATACCCTTTGTGCTTTATTCGCTTCTTTCCCAGTGGAATCTTAGTCATCTTTGAAAAATCAAGCTCTATTGCAGCAAAAATAGTGCTATCAAAACCAAAATCAACCCTAAATATTGAATACACGATTGTGTGAGACTTGTGGGCTTCCAACGGAGACAAAATGGTAAGTAGGGTAACATTATCTTGGTGGAGAAGATAAACAAGTTGCAAAACCCAATCATCATGGTTTGGCCATTGGGATCTACTGCAAAATACTGCCCTGGAATTATTCTCCTGCAACCCGACTTGCCGAATGCCCCCTAATGAACATGTTTTCCTCTTTGCTATATTCGAGTATGAGATCCGTCCAGAACCAGAACCTGTCACAATGTAACCTTTTGCAACCCCATTGAAAGAAACCTCCATAACAATGAAACCAAACCATGTTAAAAAACCTAAACATGGAAACGACTTGACAGTTGCATAAACCAGTGGACAATACAGAAAACCTATGAACAATGCATAGTCCAAGAGAAGACAAGCGTAAAAACCTATGAACAATGTGCAACCTAGGAGAAGACACACGTAAAAACACCACTGGCCCGAGGGACGATGATGTCTACAGTGGTTTAGAACTAAAGTTCAGAGAAAAACGCCTAACGGCGTAAATATCAGGTAATTATGAAGATGATTAAAGTGACAAAAAATTTGATTTAAGCATCGAAGAATTCAACAACTCAACAATAATTTGTATTTGAGGTAGAATCCATCAAAAGGAGTTGGTTACTAACAGTAAAATCAACCCTTAACATCCATTCAATTCTACAAACACTTTGCATAAAAGAACAACCAAATAGTGATCGAGTTTTATATTATGCGAGATGTCAAATATAAAATTCTAAAGTGCAATGGACTAAAATAGTGAAGAAGACACAAACTGATACATAAGAAAGGGTGAATATCCAACACAAACCAAATCAATTCCTTCATGTTTAACCAAAGAAAGCTCACAGTTCTTGAGGACTCATAACAGAGACCCTACTTTTCCCCCTAATCTGCCATCCCCTGGTACTGATTTTTTCTTTGTTTTCATAGACTACATTGTCTCAAATCTGATTCTCACAGTCACCACCTTATGCCATCAATGCTCGATATTTCCTTTGCTCTAGGTTATTAATATTTCAACCACTTTCTTCAACGATCTCCTTAACACTTTGACTTTCAACCCTTGAACTAACATTTTCAATCATTATTATGCTCACTACACAATCAATGTCAAATTTTCATGTATGAGAATGAAGATATCTAAACTCGGTCATACCTAGTTTTGTAGTGTATTAAAAACAAGGAAGGATTCCAAATGGTAATTGAGTCGAGTTGAAAAGTGAAATGATTTGATAGATGGCGATGATAAAAGGAAATTAATACTTAGCATGGTGTTGTGTATGCTTGATGACGGTTAGATTTTGAGTTGCTCAAAATTTAATAAACGATCAAACATACACATCAACATTAAATGATCTACAACATACTAAGTATTGTTTACCGTGCTTTGTATACTCAACCAATACCATGTATGGAATTTGTGAAACAGTTGGATGACGATAGCATGGTGCCATCATTTATATCATATCAATCCGACGGACACGTGGGATGTTATTGGTTGATTTTCACAGTGCTTATCTGTCTGTGTTTGAGGTCTTAGTGGCTGAGTTATGTGCTTCCATAGTTTGAATCCCACATCTATTTGGTTGGGCCTCTGTGAGTTATGAAATAGGTAATTTAACGATCTAGGCCATGAAACCATCAGGTAAAGTCCACATCCAAATAGAGAGAGTTAGACATTTAGCATAAATATATTTATGCCAGTTACAGCAGGCTTAAATATTTCAATATTAGGACATATAACTCAGAGCACTCAGCTGTTGAATTGAGCTAACATAGTATGGCAGTGGTAATATATAAAGGTGGGATCAACTATACAACTTATTTGACCTACCATCCCATCATATAAGTCCTCAGATACAATATGTAATTTAACAAACTATATACAACTATACAGAATATTTCACTTACCCACCCTTCAACTAAGCCCCGTGTTCCAATATTTACTACATTTCATCCAATGGCCTTTGAAGAATTGAGGCAAATTGTATGATTTTCATTGCTTTCCAATGGATTAAGCTTTCATTTCGTATTTATTGCTCGATCATCAATGGTGCCAGGAACAATGACATTGATCGATTTACTACATCATGCCCACAAAAATAGAAACAATAATTGTCTTCATTCTCAGAAATATGACAACAGCTAGTTGTATGAACAAACCACAAGATCCAAGTACAGTCAAAACTTAATGAAATGCAGCTATCCTATAATTGCAACAAGGCTGTAATTATTAGTTAATTGAGTATTCATATCATAGAAGAATGCCATCTTTCATTATATCAAAGAGATAATTTGTCATAGGATCAATTGGAAGGTATCTTTTCATCACTGGATCATCAATAATGTAGCTGTTGATATGAGCAACAAATGCCACCTTCTCAGATTCACCAATTGTGTGAAGCAAGGCTATTGTGGCATTCTTCAGAAATGCAGATTTATTCTTGGAACCACCTAATTTTGTATTTTCTCATGTCTGCAAATTAAGATTACAATTCAGGAAATTCTCTTGACCTATTATTCAAAGCTAGATAAATTCAATTCAACATACAGAGCAAAGAAGGAAAATAACTTAATCATGCATGAGTCTTATCTCCATACAAGATTTTCCCGGAAATATAATTAGAATGTCAAAATTCACCTCTTGAATTGCTGTCAATAGAGTACCAGGGGCACTTCCCCTCATTGGCTATTGTATCAAACCTGTCAATTACATACCTCTGGTACTCTTACATGATGTGCCCTCCACATTAACTTCAACCTTCCTGCAAAGTTTGGGATTGTGAATTTTGGAGTTTCTCACGAAACCCACCTTTTTCCACATGCTAAATGGATATTGAAAATTCTCTGGATTCCATACACCATAATTCCCTAGTCCCAAGTGCAAGATTGATCTTTCATACCTAAAATAGTTTATGTTAAAATTTGTTGTTTTGAGCCTCATAGACTCCACATTGTTGTCCGTTGAAGTGAACCAAAACATGAAAATGAGAGAATTAGAGCCAGCTGATAACATGAGAAGATATTTTTTCTAGATCTCTCAAGACCGACAATTGGTTTTGAATTGTAAGATGGTTTTCTTGGGACTGGAGAAGGGGCTATCTGCATTAAGACCAGATGCACAGAACTCTCTAAGGGGCTTCAACCTTGGTCTATGTATCTGCCAAGTGAGATATGGCTAAAATATTTAAAATTACGTCATCTATATAACTAGTAGTTTCTATTTGTATAAAGAATAATAATAAAAATCTCAAAATTACATTCTTATGTTTTAGAACAGAGTTGTTTTTCAAATGTATCCCTAATTTTAATGACATTATTGTTTCCGATGTTTGTACATATTTATAAACTTTAAAATAAAATAAAATAAAAACTTTGTTTTATATACCTATAAAAGACTCACATGATTATCATCCTAGACTTTACTTTGATTACAAAGCAGATTGAGGCGATGCACTTTCCATATTCTTCTTGTCCATCTTGTTTCAACTTTTAAGTGATATCACCTTAATTAAGACGCACATGCCTTTGAAATAAGCAAGCGACTTCTAGTTGTACAACAATATTCTATAACCCGAGTGGGGTGAGGTTTTTATTTTAAGTTAGAAATAATAATGGGTAAAAAATCCTACTTCTTACAAGATCCATCTCCAGGCTAGGTCTATGATGGGGCCATTCTTGAATCTTAATCCCTCTGGCCATGAATAGATCCAATATGAATCTATGTGAGTTTATCACCATATAACATACATACCATATGGGGAGCATTTATTTTGGAATGTTATTGCAGGTATGAGAAAGAAAAATTGAATTGAAGAATATGGATCTATGCTAGTTTGAACACCACATCACATAGCATACACGGACAATTTTATACTTCAACTTTATTGTAGGTAAGATAAGGAAAAATGAATTAAAGAATAATAATACAATGTTACCTAAATTCCAAGCCCAAGGGAGTCCAGTTCTGTTGTGATCCTCCTGTCTTGATAAATTGATCTTGTGTCTGACAAAGGAAGATTTGAAAGCTCATTCAACTTCACTATGTTTTGCAAGGCACATGGTAAGATATTTCCATAACCGACGTGCTCTAAGATGAATTCCTCCAATTTGGAATTTGAATTTTGAAGGGTATACTAGAGGATGGGAAACACAGCAAAATGATTCTCTACCCGAATCCCGCCACTCTTAGAACAGATTACATAATGTCCAAATGGACTATAAGGGCTTAGTTTGATCAGAGGATTTACAGCAGCTATCAAGGGATTGTTGGGACTCATGTTAACTACGCTCTTGTAATTCACCATGGCCAAACACTGCTGTAATACATTACTAAAAAAATCAGTAATGCCATCTAAGTTTAAAGGGAGGGATTCTTCCATTGCTATGTCAGTGGAACCCATAAAATCCCCTGCAGTCTGCAAGGATTTCTTCCAATAGGGCAACAGTGCATCCAAGGTGTTATGCACAGATATAGAAGGGGCCAACAAGATTCGAGAGAAGACATCACGTCCTAAAACAACATCATAGAATTGATCTGCCCACCCCTTGCGACAAACTGCTCGTGCCAGAATTTCATCACCAACCAAAGGGAAACCAAATGTGATGGAGAAAACAGATTTAGGCTTGTCGGGATGTAGCTATTTATCCAGCATCCATAGCATGGCTAAATAATCAATAGCCCCTCCCATGGACTGACTAGTAAACACCACGGTTTTTCCCCTTTCATATTCCAGGTGGGTCTGCAATAACAATGAAATATGAAATGAGGAGGATGATAATTCCTGAGAAACAATTTGTGTGTGCTTGTCTGTAACGAGGTTTATGTGTAACTGTGCACTAAATTTCACTTTGAATTGAGTGCATAGACAATTAGTACAATTCAATGAAAAAAGTGTTTGATATACACCTAGAGATCCAAAGCTCAAACATACTTTCAACTTCAAACTTCACACACATCATAAAATGGCCAAGCTTCTCAAATAATGAACTTGGAGAAATACAGCCTTGCATATCAGATGTTTGGAAGTGTCTTAATAAAAACTAAAGTTTGTGTTTGTGTGCATTTATTATCGGTTTCTACAAGGTTGAGCATATTATAGCTTTTCAAAAGAACTACTCTGGTACAAGGGCATGGCTGTTTGTGGATTTCTGAGCACAAAAGCCCCATGGAACTGAACCTGGGCTTGGTAGACTCACCCTAGCATAATCCTAAACTGCGGTCTAATTAACAGATTGAGCCTATTCATTATCCTCCAAAGGATTTTAATTTCTATAAAGATCACATAAATTGACCTACTTTAAATGTAAACATTTTAATGTGGGACCAATCAAATTCAACTGTGAATGTCAGTTATTTCATAGTCCAAGTTCCTTTCATGGTCGAACAGTGCTGCTAAGCCTCTCTTATTGAATTTGGCGACATAGAAAGTTAAGAAAAACAAAAAATGACTATATCTATTGAAACATGGATTATAGCATGGTCGTTTGTATAGGTACAAAAGCCCCTACAATTGAACCTAGGACTGGTAGACTCTCACTGACGTACTTCTAAACCACAGCCCAGCAACAGATTGAGCATAATTATTATCATCTAAGGATCTTAAATTCTTAGGATGTCAAACATTTATGTTTGTGAGCATGGAATAAAGGTAACATAAATTGACCTGCTTTAAGGTAAACATTTTGATGTGTATCTAGGCATAATTCTTCACAACCAAAGTTTCTTTCATGATGGAACTGCACTGTTAGAGATTTTGACCATATATTATTGGACTCTGGGACCTAAAAAGTAAAGAAAACAAAAAGAGACCATGGTATAATGCCGAGTTCCAGCATATAGATAACTTGAAATGAAGATTTATATCAAACGCCATGAATGTGCACCATTTGGGTGCTATTTCATAACCAATGTTTGAAGATGAATAGAATGCCAGATTAAATCCCAAAGCTTCGAAAGCATATTAATTAAATTGTTCAACTTGTTTAAAAGGTAGGGACAATATTTAAACTGCCATAAATCTATTTTAACTAAAACCTTAAAAAATTATAAACTGTCATATATTTATTTAACTAAAACCTTAAAAATCTGAAGTGAATAGATTGTAGATTCATATGGGTTTACTCTATTTTTAAGAGAATTGAGGTACTTTCAATTCTATCAAGAAGATACCAATTACTTCCTATATTTAGTACACACTTTTTACACAGAACACATATCTTCCTCACAGGGATAGCAACAGAGCATTTCACTTCTTTGAACACAATAACTACAAAATATTTTGAATAAAATAATTGGATTTTAACTGGAAAGCGCTCGGAAGTTTTCTTAAAAGGAAAAAAATTGAAAGATCATAATACTCTTCTTCCACACCACAAAATATTCTGAATAAAAAATTTGGATTTTAACGGGAAAGCGCTCGGAAGTTTACTTTTAGGGAAAAAATGAAAGATCATAATACCTCTTCTTCCACACCGAAATTGTTCCAAATAAGCATAAATTGGATGAAAGAACCTACTAAAAACTGAAAGATCATAATACCTCTTCTTACACACCATAATTGCTCGAAATAAACATAAATTGGGTGAGAGCACCCAGATGGACGAAGGCTAGCTGGTTGTTCCCATCTTTCATCCACTCCAAACAACCGATATTGTTAACTTGACATTCTCTGAATTTTATTGTTGTGGATCCAAAGACAGGAGGATCAAGAGAGCCACTAAAAGCGAAGATAACTGTATTTTCCTTCTCATCCCTCAGATGGTTGAGATCATCACGTCCACTGGCATAAACTCTTTGAGATAGCTCACGGGCATCCAACAACAGGCTTTCCAAGAAAAAAGAGCCTGGTTCGCCCATTAACCTAACATATATACACAGAATCCAACAAACAATAGCAGGCGTCTGCTAGAGAATATTTGCGTTACACTTATCCACCAAAAGCTGCACAAGAGTGTATATAATGCGTGAATGGATATATACCTTTACTTCTGACTTGGAAAACCCTACAATGAACTTTATGAGATGTAAATTTGCTCTTCCCACAACTGAATGCTTTGTTTTGGAGGTTGTCGTGGGAGGATGAACGAGAATGTATAGTGGAAAAGAGGATGGGGTTTGTAGAAACCTCACCATCATACTGGGAATATGCCAATAGTCCATAGTTGATATCCCTTGAATGGGTTTGGAGGATGCAACAGACTGGGAGTATGCCAATAGTCCATAGTTGATATCCCCCGAAGAAAACCGTCAGAATACCCTACAGAATTGAATCACCCAGAACTATTAACCCCAGAAGCCATATTTTGGAATCCATTCGTGGGTTCACCGATGCGATCCAAACTGCTAGACCCTTCGACACTATTTTCAATTTTGAAGTTATCGCAAAGCGCAAAATCGGAATCGGAAGCACTGACAAGAAAATCAATCGCTGCCTCCACACAATTTGATGCACCGTCCGAGCTCTACCATTCCCGACTGGGCCCAACAAGCCGTTCATCAATTTCTGCAAAACAACCATTAAAATATTTGGGTACCGTAGATGGCCCAGCCGCTAAACCGCCATTCTCATATAGCTTAGAATAATTGAAAACCCCTGAATCAATAGTAGGGTTCCACGGCCTACACGCAGAGAACTAGCGGATCACGAAGAAGACACACAGAGAACCAGTGGATCACGAAGAAGACACGTGGAGAAACACGATTGGCTAAATAGACGACGAAATGAACAGTGGTTTTCCAAAGAACTTGAAAGAAAAATGCCTTACGGCGTAAAAATAGATTATTCTAATAGAAAAAATAAATGTCACATAGATAAATTGAATGGCTTATCTATATTTAAAATTTTCTAAAATTTGAAAAATGTGCTCTTAATCTATAAACAACCTACTCGAAGTGCCGCACAAAAAACAGAAGAAAAAAAAACTTGCAAATTGAAATAAACTCGACCTTGAAGTCAAATCAATAGACAATAACAACGCAGGTACATGGCAAACTTTGTGGTTGAAATCTTATGTGAAACTATGAAAAAGTAGAAAAGATTTATGTTCCCAAATTAAAATACATTGTAGTTGAGGAAAAAATTGTACTATATCACTTTTCTATTATTAATGATCTTAAAATCATTCAAAATAGTATCTTTAAACTTCATTCGGATTAATGTTATTGGTTTTTAAATTTGATTGGCACCATACAATGCGAAGTTGTAGCACAAATCACATGTTCCCTAATTAATAAATATATTGGCTTCTATATATATCTCTTTTGACCCATTTCATGGGGTACATGCACTTTAAAAGAGATAAGAGGGCACTAAGACTTTACTTTGTTTTATATTAATCCTACTGATTCAATTCAATGGTACAATAAGAACAAAGGACTATATTGTAATCCAATGGGTACAAGAAGAACAAGTGACTATATTCTAATCATGGTAGAAAGTAAAATAAGGGGCATAAGTGTGTTGAGAAGAAATTATTCTACATAGATTATGATTAGGAATAAGAACAAGAGTTTCAGACTTCTTAAGATCTAGAATCAGACAATAATACTACAAAAATATCGTGTCCCTCTTTGGATGACATTAAGGCTCCTCAAAATATCAAGGCAAATGGACTGGTAGAAATGAAAAAAGAAATAACAGTCATTAGTTTTGGTTTTACACAAAAATTTAGCAACAATAATGAACCAAAATTAACAAATTTTTTATATATAAATCACTAAGGTTTGAAGTAATGAGTATAGATTGAGGTACTTAAAATTGATTATGGAAGTCTCATAGTATTAAGCTCAATTTGGAGGATTATTACTTAGATAGTATAATAATCGAAATGCAAAAGGGTGGTGTTGATGTGATATTAGGGGTGTAATGGTTACAACCATCGAGAACAATGACTTTTATTTTTTTGGAACATTTTATAAGATTTACCTGAAAAGTAAAAAAAAATGAGCACAAAGCAATGCAAAGAAAATGATATAAAGTGATTAGCTCTAACGCCATAATAGAATTGTTAAAAAAGAGGAAAAAGAAGTAATTACACAATTATGCTCACTAAATACTCAAACAACACTTTATTCTCTTTGCTATAAAAAAAATTATTGACAATCATTTCAAGGAATTTTATAAGATACCCAAATGAACTCCATATACTCGACAACCTAGTCATGCTTATTAACTAGTATTGGTGAGGCTTCCTTATAATCTGTTACCACAGATGTAACCATATTCATAGAAAAGTGAAATCAAGCATATGGTTCAAGAAATTGTAGAGATTGGCATCATTAGAGCATGTAAAAGTTCCTTCTCTTCAATGGTGGTGATGGTTTATAGAAAATATTGTTCATGGTCATTGTGTCTTAAATATAGGGATATAAACAATATCACCATAAATGATATTTTTTCTATTCCTATCATTGACGAATTATTCAATTCATTAGGTGGAGAATTTTTCCTTATTGTGTTAGATCTTCATCCAGATTATTATCAAATCATAATGTTGATGAATAAATTCCCAAAATATCCTTTAAAACACATGATGGTCATTTGAGACATTGGTGATCCATTTTGGCATTAGTAACTCGCCTTCAACATTTCAAATGTTGTTGAATTCTATTTTCAACCTGTTACTCTAAAATTTGTGATGGTATTCTTTGATGATATACTAATTTATAATAAATATTTGGAAGAACATGTACAACATATTGACTTGTTATTAATATTAATGGAGGAACAACAAATATATCGAAATCCATCCAAGTATTACTTTCAAGTTTAAGAAGTGGAATATTATGGTCATATTGTATCTCATGTGGAAATTAAAGGGGTTCCTAACAAAATAAGATCTATAGTGGAATTGAAAATTCCTAAAACCTAGAAGAGCATTAGGGGATAAGTAGAATTGAGAAGCTACTACACACATGTTTTTCAAGAACTATGGTCAAGTAGTAGCATATCTAAGATCATTACACAAAATGATACATTTTATTTGACTTAATAAGTAACACAATGTTTTGAAAAAACATAAGGATAACATGTGTACACCTCCCATCCTAACCATGACCAAAATAAAAATAAAAATAAACATTAT
Source organism: Pseudotsuga menziesii (assembly GCA_001517045.1). Lineage (NCBI taxonomy): Eukaryota > Viridiplantae > Streptophyta > Pinopsida > Pinales > Pinaceae > Pseudotsuga > Pseudotsuga menziesii. Next base: position 186,802 of record LPNX011129204.1, on the reverse strand, counting down.
TGTAGAGTTTGATTCATAGTGTTATGATTATTAATTAATCCTCTCTAGACCACCATAGTCTATTTTTCTTTTCCTATCTTACGAGGTCATTGCCACTTCACTGGTGCATGGTGGACTCATCTAGGGGCCACCTACCTCTCAATGCGCATGTCTGCATGAGTTGAGGAGCTCGAGGGACCAATGCCTATAATTTAGGAACTAACTCTGAGTGCCACTAGCAGTTGACCCTAGTCAGTGTTTAGTTATGTTCAGTTATGTTATGATTCCCATCAGCTAGTTCACTCTCAGTAATCCTAGCACTGGTTTGCATGATTTAAGGGAGGTAGGGCACATTTTCTCACCTATGTACATCAATTAACTGGTTGTGAACTGATTCAGTGATCCATAGTTGTATTAGTGAGCTCTAGTGGGATTTCCCACACCAAGATATCTCCGAAGTCAATCCAGGTTGATAGATTCAAATTCTATCCTAGGCATTCGAATTCTCCTATTTGTAACACCATTGTATTACAAGAAGAAGGAGCTGTGACAAAAGTAGCAATAGAAAAAAAATAAGAGAAAGGAAGCTATGACATAAGCTGTGAAAGGAAGGAAGAAGAAGGAAGAGGCACACCAGAAGAGGAAGTTGTGCCATAAGAGGAAGACACGACAGAAGGAAGGAGTATGATAAGGGAAGGTGCAACAAAATAACAGTATCAGAAGGCGTGCAAGTACAATAACGGCTAGAAAATGACAATAAGGTGTAATGGTTAGAAAGTGAAAGGCCTTAAAGATTGTGGGTACGAGTTTGACTAGAGCTGGTGGAAACCACACGTATGAAGGTATCTTTGTAAGTCAGGATGTTAGTGCCTCTTGTTAGGTGTTACTAGATAGGAAAGATAGAGTGTTGGCTAGATATAGGAATTCGACTGAGAAAGTGACAGAAAACAAGTCTGTAATGAGTCTATAAAAGAAGGAACCCAAGTTGTATGCGGGTTAGCTTCTCTACTGTTGGGTTCACTATTATTAGCTTCTTAGTTGTTGGATCTGTATTTTATTTGTTAGTATGGCTAAGTGCATATGAGTTGAAGAATCTGCAGCTGAGTGCACAAAAGAGTAGGAGAGATTGAGTCGATCAAGGATGTGTGCAGATCATTAGTAAAGCTAAGTAGGAAGAGATCAGAGAGAATATCATGGAGAATGAGATGAAGGAAGAGTTTGTAAAGATAAAGAAGAATATCTAGAATAGATTCTGCGACTTAGTGAGTAGACGAAAGGTGCATATATTTCCTCATTCTAGATGAAGAGCACCTTTGTGGTTTTTTCCCAGATGGGTTTCCACATTATATTCTGTGTATATTTGTGAATGATCACACATGTGTTTGAGTTATCTACATAAATGATGCATTGAATGGATGATTATAGATGTTCTTATAAATGAATAGATGTATATCAGCTACATTGTGTCAATTGAATACGATCATGTTGCACAAATATTGTTGATATAATAAGTTGCATAAGAGAAGTTGGTTCACGGTATAACTATTCATAGTGAACATAAATAGTACACCCACGGACTTCATTGAGAACCTTGGTAAGGGGCCAAGGTACTAGAAATCCCCCACCCAACTATGGAAACATGGTTCTGGAAGTGGCCCATCTTGAGAGATATCTCGGGTGAGACTGCATCTACGTTGCAGGTGTTGCCGACCGAGTTCTACTCTATTGGGCCAATATCTTGGGCTTTGTTGTGCTAAGCAGAAGTGACTGAACCTGGGTCAGGATCCTGGAGGAGAGAGAAAAGACAACGAACCCCTTTGCCATAGAAACTCATATAAAGGCTGGGTTTAACATAAGCTTAAACAAATAAATGTTATATTTAGAGTGTAGCTAGGACTAAACCATAGGTCTAGGCTTATATACTAGATAATCAAACTAGTATTTTAATAAAATCAAACACTTAAACATCACCTTGGTGAGTCTATGACCAAGTCGCCACTATAAATGGAGATAGCGCTAAAAAGAAGACACACCATGCCATCAAACATTAACAAGTCTAGTTAAAACTTATCCTTGCCATGAATAAAAAGTATGTCATGACAAATATGAATGTACTACGACCAATAGATTCATGTTACAACAAGAATGAGTAATAAACCATACACGATTTTTTTAAATAGAAATTATGGGTATGTGACACAGTAGTTGGTTCATGGGCGACAACATCGTCAAATGTTGTAATATTGTAAGCATTAGATATTGTTGTATCATCAAATGTTATATTGCAACTATCACCCACATGTGGATGAGCAATTTGGGATTCACCATCAATTTTTTGACATTCATTTTCTTCTGCTCTTGCAGGGTCTACCAAATTTTCATCTTTATCTTCTATAATTACTGTTGTCGCATCATGACTACTCCCACTTACACCAAAAGTCATGTTCAAAATATTCCAAGTCTCTTTAGTTGTTTTGGTTGGTGCAATTTTAGGCAAAATACTCTCATCCATAGCTTGATGAATGAGACACAATGCTACTGCATCATTCTTCTTATCTGCTAATAAATTATCTTTCTGATTCTTTGACATGGATCCAAATACTTCTTGGTATGGTTCTTCAAAACCATTCAATACTATATTCCACAAATCATCAACACATAGCCTAGTCTTCATTTCGATGGACCAAAACTCATAGTTCCTACTTGAGAAATATGGGAGATGATAAAAAATATTACTCCCATCATCTTGTGGCTGTATTTCAAAACCATCTACTTCAGCAGGTTCCTCAATACCTATCCCAAGTATTTATGTAATAACTTGGCCAATTTCTTCTACATTATAGATTTTCTTCTTTATTTTCCTGGTCCTTCTACTCTTTCTCATTTCTTCTTTCTTTGTTTTGTTTATATTATTGTTTCGGGGTTGAGCTTTTTAAAATCCTACTTTCATACTTTCAAGGATTACATTCACGTTAGCATACTTCCACCCAACTTCACCTTAATTTCATCATCTGTTAACACAATACTTTTTTTTCGAAACTCCAATAAATTATCCTAAAAGATATAACTCTATCTTCATAATTTTTTATTATTATTGATAGTATTTAAAACAAAAAACCTTCAATAATGCAGCTAAACAAAAAATGCATTCAACCATGTATTCAATGCTACACAAAATTTCAATCTCCCCTTTTTTAATTTTCTTTTTTTTCAAGGCTAAGGCTTTATTTTTTTTATTTGTTCAACCACTTGACCTCCTTTTTTTTAAATATTCAACCTTTTTTTTCTTAAATCTTGGTCTTTAAAAAGTTTATCGTGTTCACTCCAAGATTTATTTTCTTGTTTTTTTTCAACCACTTAACCTCGTTTTTTTAATGTTCAGCCTTTTTTCCCTTGAATATTAGTCATTGAGAAGTTTAGTGTGTTCACTCCATAACTTTTAACACTTTCACATTTTTCTATTTCTAATTTTTGTTTTAAAATTTGTCTTATTTTATTTTTTACCAAATGAAAGCTTTCCCATTTTTAAGGAAAATATTGAGGCTATTAAGGTTTCCCTAAATCACTATCAACCTTCTAATTTAAAACCTTTATTTGTGTGACCCCTTTTTTAATGCTTTACCAACCTTCTTGTGATTTATGAGGCTTAAAACATAGCTCAAACACTTTACCCCTTTTTACGAACCCCGAATGTGATTAGACTCTTCCCTAAGCTGACTGAGAAGGAGGATGAAGACCATTTCCTAGAGCCTATTACTCTTCATGAAGTGGAATCTATCCTCATAGGTTTCAAGAAAGATAAAATCCCGGGCCTGGATGGTTGGCCGGTCGAGTTCTTTTTGGATTTTTTTTATCTTGTTGGAGAGGAACTTGTCTTGGCTGCTGGAAAAGCTAGAACTAGTGGGAAAGTTACTGGTGCACTTAACTCCACCTTCTTGACTTTGATCCCTAAATGTGAAAAGCCTTCTACCTTTGTGGATTTTCAGCCTATCTCATTATGTAACCTTGTGTACAAGGTCATATCCAAGATTGCTACTCTTCGTATAAAACCCCTTTTGAACAGAACCATCTCTGCTCAACAATTTGGGTTTCTTAAGGATAGGCAGATTACAGAACCTATGGGCATTACTCTAGAAATTCTGCACTCTATAAAAACCAAGAACTCTAATGTGATGGTCCTAAAACTGGACTTGGTTAAGGCCTTTGATAGGGTTAACTGGACCCTATTGAGATTGTTGCTCCTACAGATTGTCCCACCTCTGATTGGTGTGAACTGGATTATGGGTTGTGTTACAAATTCCTGCTTTGTTGTCTTAGTTAATGGTACACCTTCTGAATTTTTTCCTGCTTCAAGAGGTATTCGGAAAGGATGCCCCTTATCTCCCCTACTTTTCATCCAGGTGATCGAATGCCTTAGCAGGATTAATCTGGATGCTCAGCTTAAGGGATGGATTATAGGTTTTCAGCTCTCTTAGGATTTATCTATCACACACTTGCTTTTTGTTGATGATGTCCATTTATTCGGTTTGGCTACTATAAATGAATGGTATGCTTTTAAAGAAGCACTTGATCTGTTCTGCTCTACTTCTGGTATGCCTGTCAGCGTGGAAAAATATTCCTTCCTTTTTCAGAATGTGGATGTTGGTACTCGGTGCCAAATTGCTCAGTTTCTCCCCTACAGAAAGGCTCCCATACTAAATGGGTTTAATTACCTGGGGTTTCACCTTAAACCCTTGGGTTATCAATCATCAAACTGGAATTGGATGGTGTAAAGGTTTGAAAAAAGGATTTAAAACTGGTCTTATAGGCTGCTTTCTCTGGGAGGTAGAGTTGTACTTATCAATTAGGTCCTATTTGGACTTGCTCTTTACTAGTTTTCTCTGGCCAGATGCCCTAAATCTATTCTAAATCAGCGGAGACAAGTCATCTCATCTTTCTTATGGGGGAGCATTTATGGTCATCAGAAATACCATCTCGCTAGCTGGGATTTGATATCAATCCCCATCGAATGTGGGGGCTGGGGCATCAAGAATCTGGAATTTTTTGGGATCTCACTTCGTCTTAAGAATTTATGGCTCCTACTTAATGGGAACGGTATCTAGAACCGGATCATTTCATTTAAGTACCTTAAAAATACTCCTTTGGTGGACTGGATTAGAGCTCGAAAATTCACTATCAGTAGAACTTCTTACTTCTGGAATGGGTTTATTAGAATTTTATCGTGGATCACTCGTCAACTTGGCTAGAAGGTGGGTAATGGCTTAAATATTCGTCTGGGCATTGATCCAATTGCTGGTATGGACTCTTCTTTCCTCTTGTCGGAGGACCTTCGTGATTATTTATCTGATTTTGGGATTACTAGTCTGGCCCAGGCACATAACTTGGAGGGTCCTTCTATTGGGATAAATTACTGGTATTCGGTGACTGATCTCTGCTTGGGTGGTGTGTGGGCCAATCAATGGTTCTCTTATGTTAATGGCATGTCACATGGATGCATTAGAATGGGTGAGCACGAGGACTCTCTGCTTTGGTTGTTTGATAAAACAAAAGGATTGGTCATGGCATGAAACGCCTATGCCCTGATCGTATTTGAGCATTTGCATCAGATTGGTGATGAACTTATCCTAAAGATTTGGGGCTTCAACATTCCTCTGAAACTGAAATGTTTCATTTTCCTGGCTGTTAACAACAAAATTAATACTTGGGATAACCTGAAAAAGTGGGGTTGGGTTGGACCTAACAGATGTTGTCTCTGCAACTTAGATGAGGAATCGGTTGAACATATTTTTGTTGGCTGCTCTTTCGTGAAGGAGGTCTTTCTTGGTTTGGGGAATTTGTTTGGTTTATATTTTCAGTGGCATGCCTTATCCCTTTCTGCAAATCTGTCTACTTGCGTCTCTTTGGGGGAAAGTACTTATATCTACCTCTCTTTTGTATCTAGCATATCTGGAAATGCAGGAACAACTCCATTTTTGATGATAAGGTTCCCTCTATTCCCAGAATATGTCATGGGATATTGGTTGATATTGTTTCTCATCAGGTGCCTCCAGTTATCAGGAGTAAGATCAGGGTTATTGGTGACCCCCCACAAAAAAATTTCCCTTGTTTTTTTTTTATGGAGCTGCGGATGACTCTCTTGGGGGTGTTGGTGTCTGTATTTGGCTTAATGAGCAGCACTCTCTCTCCATCAAACTGGATTGCAGGCCCAGTACAAACACTAGAGCAGAGCTACTGGCACTTTGGGCATCATTATACATTGCCAAAGATATTGGGTTGCCATACCTTCATATCTTTGGCAATTCCTCAGTGATTATAAACTGGGAAAGAAATGTATCCACTCTCTCCATGGTGAATTTAGATGCCCGGTGTATAAACATCAGGCAAATCATATCTTGGTTCACCTTTGTGGATTTTTGTCATGTCTTTAGGGAACACAATCAGAGGGTAGACACACTATCCAAGGATGGGCTTAGTATGGTTGTCGGCCATCTTTCCCTCATTCAAACATGTGGGGATGAAGTTTTTGGGGAAGTTTCACTCCAGATATTTTGAAGAGCACTGCTCTGGTTCTTAGACTATTGTCTCTTGACTTTTGATTTGTGAAATTTTATTGGTTGAGCTGATCTGTACTGTCTCTAGGTTTTGAGTGTTACAAGCCCTGACATGGATAGTGTGCCTGGGTTCTTATTATTTTCTGTAAGGACACATGGCTGAGTGTCGACTTATCATTTATGAGAGGACATTTTTTGTATTTGATGGCCATCTTCCGGTCGCTAAGCTCTATGGATGTGACCCCCCTTGATTATACTGTTGATTGATAAGGGCTCCTTTGTTTTTTGGACTATTGTAACCCGCTGATGTACCAAGTTCCTTTGATTCAATAGAATAGCAAGGAATGCCTTTTTACACCTGAAAAAAGTTAACTCTTTTTCATAACAAGTACACACCAAATAACCTTGATTCACATACTCCTAGTACATGTGCAATTAATGTCAAATTTCAAAAGTGACTTAGCTTTTTTTCATAAAATATTCCACATACCAAATAACCTTCGGTCACATCCTTCCTGAGGTTTGGACAATGGTTTTTGACCGTCCATCCCCACGGTAAATCTGAGCGCTAAAATTAACTTTTAATTAGTTTTTATTTTTATGGGCTTCTATGCAGTACCTTTTTCAAGCTCCTCCGCATTTAGTGAGAACCCTTTCACTCCTCCACGAGCTTCTTGGATCCTCAACAAAATCAATGGCGGCTTCAGCCCATAAATTATAATCTGTTGCTTCGGATTTATGTTATTGTACAAGGCTCTACTTAGCTTCCTTCTTTAATATTTCGACTTTCTAATGACTGCAATCTTCCTTTCTACGCGTGTGGAGATAGTTCTGCAGATCTCTTCTTAATATTCCAACTTTATTCAACTACACTCTCTTCTCTTTGTTATACAAAGAGTTATTGACAATCACTTCAAAGAATTTTATAAGATACCCAAATGAATACTCGACAACCTAGTCATGCTTATTAACTAGTATTGGCGAGGCTTCCTTATAATGTGTTACCACATATGTAACCCTATGCATTGAAAAGTTAAATCAAGCATATGGTTCAAGAAGTTGTAGAGATTGGCATCATTAGAGCGTGTAAAAGTTCCTTTTCTTCATTGGTGGTGATGCTTTATAGAAAATATTGTTCATAGTTATTGTGTTTTAAATATAGGGATATAAACCATATCACCATAAATGATAATTTTTCTATTCCTATTTTTGATGAATATTATTTTTTTTTATGAATTATTAAATTCATTATGTGGAGAATTTTTTCTTATTGAGTTAGATCTTAATCGAGATTATTATCAAATCATAAAGTTGATGAATAAATTTCCAAAATATCCTTTAAAACACATGATGGTCATTTGAGACTTTGGTGATCCATTATGGCATTAGTAACTCACCTTCAACATTTCAAATGTTGATGAATTCTATTTTCAACCCGTTACTCTAAAATTTGTGATGGTATTCGTTGATGATATACTCGTTTATAATAAATATTTGGAAGAACATGTACAACATATTGACATGTTATTAATATTGATGGAGGAACAACAAATATATCGAAATCCATCCAAGTATTATTTTCAGGTTTAAGAAGTGGAATGTTTTGGTCATATTGTATCTCATGTGGGAATTAAAGGGATTCCCGACAAAATAAAATCTATAGTGGAATTGAAAATTCCTAATACCTAGAATAACATTAGGGGATTAGTAGAATTGATAAGCTACTACACACATGTTTTTCAAGAACTATGGTCTAGTAGTAGCATATCTAAGATCATTACAAACAATGATACATTTTCTTGGACTTAATAATTAACGCAATGTTTTGAAAAAACATAAGGATAACATGTGTACACCTCCCATCCTAACCATGACCAAAATCACAACAAAAAAAACATTATTGTAGAGTGTGATTCTTAGTGTTACGATTATTAATTAATCCTCTCTAGACCACCATAGTCTATTTGTCTGCTCCTATCTTACGAGGTCATTTCCACTTCAATAGTGCATGGTGGACTCACCTAGGGTCCACCTACCACTGAATGCACTTTTTTGCATGAGTTTAGGAGCTCCAGGGACCAATCCCTATAATTTAGGAACCAACTCTGACTGCCACTAGCAGTTTCCAATAGTTGACCCTAGTCAGTGTTTAGTTATGCTCAGTTATGCTTCGATTCCCATCATCTAGTCCACTCTCAGTAAGCCTAGCACTAGTTTGCATGATTTAAGGGAGGTAGGGCACATTTTCTCACCTACGTACATCAATTAACTAGTTTTGAACTGATTCAGTGATCCATAGTTGTATTAGTGAGCTCTAGTGGGATTTTCCCACACCAAGTTAGCTTCGAAGTTAATCCAGATTGATAGATTCAAATCCTATCCTAGGAATTTGAATTCTCCTATTTGTAACACCATTGTATTACATATTATTTATTGATTAATGGATGTAATGATATTCTTCCAATTTTTCCTCCATGTGTGTGCAATTTTTCCATTAGTAATTTATCACTCTCTACTAAATTCTTCTCTCTCTTTTGCATCCTTATTTTCTCATTGAATTCATGCATGCCTGACGATCCTATGCTTGATTAAATTAAGTATTGTATCAAATAGGGTATCTAGGCCATATTCAAACCTCAGAAACTTCCATTGATGCACCAGAAGCAATTGGGTTCCACATAAATCTTGGTATTCTTTCCTTGCTCTCTCTAGATTATGTCCAAATAATTCTATCCAGGTGTAATGCACCCAGAGAAAGTGCACATGTCGAAGTGGATAGTTTTTGAATTGGTTTCATTTTCTGAAGAATTAGTTATTTCTTGAAGATGTAAGATGGAGAATTCAATAACTTTGACACCCAGAATCCTCACACCCTTCAATTATATTAATTGGAGGGATGATATGTAGATGGTATTACACAACAAGGGACTGCATAGGTCACCATGGGAAGAGAGGTCGAACCTCATTAGCATATTGAAATATTGAAGTATCTCAACAATATTGATGAAGCATTTGGCTTCATGTGCATCCAAATATTTAGAGATTTCCTCTTTCACCCTGAGGGATTAAGAACACCAAAAGAAGTATGGGAGAAGATTGAATCCTCGTTTAGAAAACAGGATTAGATTATGGGCCATATCCTGGAGAATGAGATGATAGTACTACAACCTAGCAACTTCGAAACTATAGAACAATTTTTTTTTCAAAATTCAAATCATTGGTCATGCAATGCAAGCAATGTGAGATTGACAAGAAGGATGAGCAATTGGTTCTCTCAATTCTGAGCAAACTTGACCAAAAATTCTTAGTGTTCATATCTACCTTTCACTGTGGGACACTAACTACTCCTAATTGGTGAATGCATTCATAGAGTTTCTAATACATGAACAAGACAAGATGATACATATGGGATCCCTCAGAGCCTCTCCGAATCAAGCTCTCTTGGCTAGTGAGACAAAGAATGCACAAGCAAGGAGGAAGTAGAAAGGAAAAGAGAAAAGGAACACTAGTTTCAAAACTAAGGAAGAGATTGATTGAACAGATGAAGCCTCAAGCTTTAATAAGAACAAACATAATAGGTTTGACAATGCCAAGTGCTCCTACTGTAAGAGAGGAAACCATACAGAGAAATATTGTATGAATAAGACCATAGCTCATATGTCAAAAATCCTTGAGCAACAAAATATTTCCCTCCCTAAAGGCATAAGGAAGGCTGACTCTGGAGACAAGAATGAATATCATGATGAGAAATGCCATGCACTGAAGGTTGGCTTTTCAAAATCACATGCCTTCCTCATTGATTCAGGAGCCTCCAATCACATGGTTGCATCGAAATAATCATTATGTTCATTACAACTTATTGATGGTCCAAGTATTCACATGGGAGATGAAACTCAAATCCAAGTTGAAGGAAAGGGTTCAATCTATTTAGAGCATGGAGTGTTCAAGAATGTACTATATGTTCCCTCCTTAGTAGAAAATGTGTTGTATGTATACTAGATGACTCATACAGACTCACCAAAGTGATTAGTATTTGGTCTCGAGTCAATGGATATCTCAGATATCTCAAGTGGGAATCTTATACTGAAAAGTATTATAAACCACGCCTCTAAGGCATATGAGTTCTCACACTTTCTTCCATTCTCAGATCTAGTTCCATCTTAGCTTCCATTTGAAAGGGAAAGTAATTTCATGATATATAAACCTTTTGCATATGATAATGTTTCCATTAATGTTTCAGATTCAAAATCCGAAGAAGAGGACCAAGTTGAATCAATTTATGGAATTTAATATGAACTTCAATTGGATCTAGATCGAGAGCCAGTCCCTACTCCCAATCCTAGGCCTAAATGGGCTCAAACGTTTATCGAGGCAACTAGGAACATGACTGGAGAGTCATCTGGCATGAGAAGAATGATATCTTAGTTTCAAAAATATATTCTTGCACTATGTCAAGAAAATTCACTTCTTCTTTGAGAGGTGATACAAACTCTTAGAGAGGTTCTACGTGATGGTAAGGTCTGATCAACAATTCTACTAACTAAGGAAAAAATTGGATCATGTCACTCTTCCTCCAGAAAGAAGAGACAAAGGAAACATTTCTTCTCCTATTTGTCATTAGATTGGAAGACAGTGTAGAGGTTCACATGAAAAGTACCATGGAACTAGTGAACAAAAGAACCATCACACTCTGTGTTGCTATGTTCTTTACATACATATATAAGCAACCTATAAACTAGTTTGGGAAGTTTCCCATATTAACTCAATAAATTAACTCTGTTTATGACTATCACATATACTAACCAATCTTGTACATTATGGATCTTACTTCTGTCAATAATACATTGTCTAACTTACTTATGTCAGAGGTTTATGTATGACAAAGGGATAAATCACTCCTTCTTACACTCCCCCTTAATTTCGACCATATTCTGCTACAACACTAACATGCTTAAGCAACTCCTTTATGGGATTAAATTCATAATTTTTAGAATTCATTATGCCTACTTGTCTACACTCACATTTACTAAAAAAAACCACATTAATTTTTCTTTGCTTTATATGGTTGCAAACTTATCAAATATTGTCCTGTGCTTGTTACTGGTATTGCTTTCTTATTCCTTTTACTCCAAACTTTGCATTCACTGATTTTTCTAATTTTTACTTGATATGGTTGCAAACTTATCACATCTTGTCCTCTGCTTCTTGTTGGTCTTGCTTTCTTCTTCCTTTTAGTCCAAACTTTGCATTCACTAATTTTTCTAAAATTATTTATCTTCATCTTCACCTTTTTCTACATCCTCTAAAATTTCCGAGGTTCTTCAAAATTGATTTCCATCCCATATTCTTTAGTTTTTGAAGCTTTGTCACTATAATATACTTCAATGTCATTTTCATCAATATTAACTTCAATACTTCCATGATCAGAGTCAAATAAACCATAAACAATAGTATAGTTATTTTCTTTTCTTTTATCTCAGCTTCAATTTCAGCATTAGCATTCTGCCACATGGTGATTAGATGATAATAATGCTTCATTTACTCAGGGATCCATTTCTAAAAGTGTTCATCTATGAGTAATTCTTCATTGAATTCTTCTTGTTGAAAACTATGCATATATGTTTTAAGTTCAACTGTAATTTTTTCTTGCATAATTTACTTGGGATTTTCAGGTCAATCTTTAAGAAACATTATTTTATTACCATAGTTTGTTATCTTTTGTGACCGAGTGTGATTCCATATTTTGTTCAAATTTTATTAACTGATTGTTGCTTTCAACACCTGCAAACTTAGAAATATTTGGTAGATTTTTAAATAAATTATTTTCATTTTGCTCTACTAGCTGTTCTTCTTCTCCTTCATCATCTTTACATAATACTTGGTTTGTTTTAACCTCTTCTTCAACATCAATGCCATCATCAACACTGAATTCATTTATCATTTTTTTGATCTATGTTGCATCCTTTGTACTGCCATCAACTAAGCCTCTCACATATGCAGCTACAACGCAGTCCACTTCAACATAGTTTGGATTTTCAAGCCATTCTTCAATGAGCTTCAGTTCAACATTAAAATCAGAAATACTATGATTTTCTTCAACTTGTGGATCATCTTGGATGCATTCATCTTGAAGTAATGCTTTTTCAAATTATGCAATAAATTGTAGTCTTCATCATCTTCATTTTCCTTCTTAGTTGTTGACTGATTTGTCTTTGTACTTGCACATTCACAAATAATAAAATTATTATGAAAAACTTGTGTCCTCATGGACTTGGCCTTCACGTTCTCTTCTTATTTGTCTTCATTTTCTTCTTCATCCTTAGTTGGTTGTCCTGCAACTATCTTAGTTGCATCATCTTCGACTATACAAGCCTCTACTTCAGCAATTAGGCTATCAAATTCTTTATCATTTTCATCCACATGTGCACTTTCATAGTGGGATTCCCAAATGCTAATTTTTTCAACCTTCTTTTCTTCTATATATTCCATAACAACATCATCTTCTATAACTACCCTTGAATCCAAAACATCATCTTCTATAACTATCGTTGAATCCAAAACATCATCTCCAACTACTTCGATGGAAACTTGTTCTCTTCATCTTCATTAACATTCTTTGTTGAGTTAGCCAAACAACTAGATTCTACATGGGTAGAAATATCATCAAATGTTGCATTACTCTAAGAAATATATATTGTTGTATCACCAAATGTTACATTGCAACTATCATCTACATGTGGTTGAGCACTCTAGGATTCACCATCAATTTCTTGAGATTATTTTTCTTCTGCTTCTGAATATCTACCAAATTTTCTTCTTCATCTTCATAGTTGTTTTTGTCCCATGATGAGTGCCACCCCTTACAACAAAGTCATATTCAAAATATTCCAATCTTTTTTGGTTGTTTTGGCTGGTGCAATTTTAGGCAAAATACTCTCATCCATAGCTTGATGAATGAGAAACAATATTGTTGCATAATTCTTCTTATCTACTAATAAATTGTTTTTATATTCTTTAACATGGATTCAAATACTTCTTGATATGGTTCTTCAAAACCATTCAATACTATATTCCACAAATCATCAACACACAACCTAGTCTTCATTCCGATTGACCATAACTCATAGATCCTATCTAAGAAATATGGGAGATGATATAAAATATTGCTCTAGTCACCCTCTGACTATCTTTCAAAACCATCTACTTCAGCGGGTTTCTCAATACATGTCCCAAGTATTTGTGCAATAACTTGGCCAATTTATTCTACATTATAGATTTTCTTCTTTATTTGTTTGAACGTTCTGCTCTTTCCCATTTATTCTTTCTTTGTTTTTTTTATATTCTTGTCTTCAAGTTAAGCTTCTAAAAGCTAACTTTCATCCTTTTTAGGATTGCATTCACCTTAGCGTACTTCCACCCAACTTCTGCTTAATTTCTTCATCTATTAACACATGCCTCTGCTTTTTTTTTTTTTCAGACTCCAATAACTTGAAGTTGTGTGATTATAAAACTTAACTAACTAGAGATACCTTTATATCATCTCTCATGGAATAGCATGGCATAGGCATACCCAATCACAACTTCCTATTAACACCCACCCTTATAAATAAAGCGCTCTCATCCCTCACACTGATCAAAAGATCCCTACCCCGCAAATGTTAAAGCAATACCGCCCTATCACCTTGTTGGTCTGGCCTTCGTATACCCCATATAAAATGAAAAATACCACAACCCATAACTCAATAACACTTTATAGGTATACCAACTACCCCCTTCCCATCCATTTTGAGAAAGTAAAATGATGATGCTTCCCTTTCAAGCGTTTATAAAGTTTGATTGCAGCGTGATTGCTTCCCATTTATTGTCAGAGTTACAATTCTATGTTCATAATTTTTTTATTTAACTTTATTATTTTTAATTAAAAAAACCTTCACTAATGAGGCTCAACCAAGAAAACATTCAATCATGTATTTATTGTGTCAAAAAATTTCATTCTCCCCCTTTTTTTTAATTTTCTTTTAGGGTCGGAGCCATGACTCTATTTTTTTTGTTCAACCACTTCCCTCTTCCTTTTTATATTCAACCTGTTTTTTTATTAAATCATGATCTTTAAAATGTTTACTATATTCACTGAGAACTTTTAAGACTTTCTCATTTTTCCATTTCTCCTATTTTTAAAATTTGTCGTATTTTCCTTTTTACAAAATGAAAGCTTTCTCCTTTTTTCGGAAAAAAAATGAGGCTCAACAAGTCCTTCCCATGTTTTAGGATAAATGAGAGCTTTCACATTTTAAATAATATTAACCTTTATATTTGCAATAATAATTCACAAATATTGTTTAGAGTTTATCTAAATCACTATAACCTTCTGTAATATACCCGATTTCATTAGAGGAAATTTCAACTCAAAATGGGCCTTTTAACCATAATTCAAATTCCATGTCATCATGTGTTATCCAATGACATTGATTTAAATTTGAAATACCACATAGGTCTTAAACATTTTTTTAATATAAATTTGGGAATAGATATCATAAATAAACTACTTTTTTTGTTTGTATTTTCAACATATCTCCCTATGTTTTTACTCAAATTTCGATCAGGAGAGCTCATTGGATGCGAAATTAAATTCTTCATCCAACGCATACACACTCGGCATACATTTGACGGACCCTTCTACCCCAAAAACTAGAAATCCCTGAAAAAAATGTGATGACATCATCACATTTTTTTCAAGGATTTCTGGTTTTTAGGGTAGGGGGGTCTGTCAAAAGTATGTCGAGTGGGTATGTGTTGGATGCGGAATTTAATTTTGCATCCAACGATCTCTCCCGATCGAAATTTGAGGAAAAACTCAGAGAGATATGTCGAAAATACAAACAAAAAAATTTGTTTTTTCTTTTCTTCCTCCAAAATTAATAAATATTATTTTAATATTTTTCTAAGGAAGCCTATTTTGAGTTGAAATTTCCTCTAATGAAAACAAACATTTACTATATATATATATTTTAGGTACATGGAAGAATAGAGTACAACTTAATGTTTGATCTATTCTTAGACATTTGGCTCACATGAGGCCTTGGCTTGAGAGCTTAAATCCTAGATTAAAAAAAAAGGTTTCTTACAATGGACAATTTTATTTTGTGAAAAGACTTCTTCAAAGAAGGAATGGGAAGTGGCCTAGGTTTAAGTTTATAACTCATTTATCCCATGGTTAACTCATCCTTCTTTTTGTAGGTAAATTACAGTTAAATCAAATTGGAACATACCTTTACCAAGGTACTGATTTTTTCCACGTTAAACAGTAATGTAAATCTAAACTATAACCAAAGGTTTGTGTGCATGTATATTTAGTTGAATATTATAATTCGTCAAATCTGAAATGGAGTACAGTTGGCACGCATGATCCATTAGTTGACTTTTCTCAAGGTTTATATTTTACTCTAACTAAGGAGAAGCTCCATTATTCCACAGGTCACGGTCGGCTCTGCTACAGTTATGTGTGTTAACCAAAACTAGACAAACTCTGTATCATTTTGATGTTATTTTATGCTGATGCCACCGATGTTTAGTTGACTTCTAACGGAGGTTGAAAATGTCTCTAGTTAATTGGTGGGGACGACTATTACCAAACTCAATACCGATCTTTCTAGTTCATCCAAATTCAGGGCATTTAACATAGCATGGTAAGAATCTTGTAGTTTACTTTGTTTATTTACACAATGCAGTTATAGAATATTTCTTACACCCAACTAACAATCGACTTCACTTCTAGTTATAGGTTCACCCACAACGTTGAACGATTACGAGGTCTTAACCCGGTAAGTTATGTATTTAAACCGTGGTTCTACCCTTGTCTACCATTTCAAAGAAAAGAGCTTCTGCTCTACAAAGAAAAGAGCTTATGCTCTACAGTCATATCTCATGTAAAGCTGTTTGGAAAGGTTATTGTACATAGCCTACATTTCTATTTTGGTTCTTTCAGGTTTAATTTTATAATGTAAGAATTATTTATACATACATGATGCCCACTGGGTATTTTATTTAATCGTAACCCTTTTTATTTAAATTCCTATGAATTTCATGATTTGTAGCTGTAAAGGTTTTATCTTCAAGTTTTAAAATTAGGGTTTATTGATGAAGAAAAAATAGTTATAAAGGTTATCCTAACATTCACTTTAAATACTTCTATAAGTTAGCTTCTCTTTCAAACACGTCGAGGGTTAGGGTTTAAGTCTTGGGTTCTACATAGAAAAGATTATTATAGTTGAACACTGTTTATTTATTGATTGAAATATCAGTTTGTATTTCTCGATAATACTAAGAAATGAATATGTATTATCATTCAACAACTTCCTTTCTCAGTTCATGTGATAATATAATCGCATGCTAGATTTAAATTTTGTTATGTGCTAACTAATATTACGATTCTTGTAGAAGTTTTTTTTTACAAGTTTATAAATAAGTTTGGTTGTTTTCTTACCAATCCTTCACTCTGGTTATGTTGTTATTGTGTCTTCAAAGAAGACCTTCCAGGGTTGATTTGTTTAACATAGTAAATTTTTATCATTCAGTTTTAATCTATAAATAAATATAAGAATTCCCAAACTTAATCTTCGAATCTTCTACTCTATCCGTTACTTTCAAATAGAATATAGTTTATTAAAATAAACCCTATATCAGTTCCATGATTGACTTTAAAACAAAATAATAATTAAACCCTAGTTTTTTATTTAAAAACAAAAACCTTAACAAACCCTAGGTTAAGATATTAATAACCTAACACATGCATAAGTAAAATAAAACTGTATTTTAAACAATAATAAGGGAATGCACTAATCTTAGTATTTTTCATCATTCGGATAGGAAATAGCATTAGCAGTAAACTTTTCATACAATAAGAAATTTATTGGAAATAAATCCGGTTAAATAATGAAACATATCTGGAAATCGTAGCTTTAATAGTCACACTCCATCCTGCCTTAGGAATCTGCAACAAATTTGTTTGTATGATTCCACCCCCTTGCCCAGACTCTTGGGTTTAAAATAGTTTCTTTACAGCCTCAAGTTACCACCACTATTAAAGAGAATAAGTTATCTCATAACCTAACATTCTCTTATGCTTCATTGACAGTTCTGAAACAAAGCCTAACATTTGCACAATGTTCATTGGCAACTCTGTGCTATCTCAAAAACTCGTTATGGTGATCTCTGGTAGCTCTATCTAAGACTCTCTTTTCTCATAAAAAAAAACGCCTCTCTTTGTCTTTCCTAGGAGTTTTATAGAAAATTAACTAATTGCTCTTAATACTAGTCACTTGTCTCCGTATAGAATGTTGTAGGTTTAATAATTGTTTTTACTACCCAAGTTTCTATCAATTTATTGTGCAACTGTTAAAACTTCCAATTTCCTATTATATATATATAATATAATTTACTTGTTTCTTTAAAAGTAAATAACAATAACACTATCAAAAGTAATTAGAGGGTGTTACAATCCTCCCCTCCTAAAAAATTTGCACCGTTCGCGGTACTTAATCGGTATCATTAAAGTTTTGAAATAAAGTAGGAAAATTATGTCTCATAGTTTCTTCCTTTTCCGAAGTAGCTTCCTCCTCAGAGTAATGTTTCCATTGTACTTTCACTTGTACAATGATATGCTTCCACAACTGAATTTCTCTTCTATCAAGAGTGCACATTGGTTATGTGTGTAAGTCTCCCTCTTGTTCCACCTGTACATTATCCCAATTAATTAAATGAGATTGATCAGCAACATATTTTTTTAACAAAGAAATATGGAAAACATCATGAATTCTTCAATAAGGAGGTAAATCCAACTCATAAGCTACATGCCCTATTCTAGCAAAAATTTGAAAAGGTCCCATGTATCTAGGTGCCAGTTTTTCATAAAGCCCTGATATTAGCTTGCTTTTCTTCGGTTTGACTCTCAGGAATACATGTTCTCCTACTTTATACTCTTTAGCTGTTCACTTCTTATGTGCATAACTTTTATGTTTATCTTGTGCTGTTTTTAAGTTTTGTTTTGTTTTTCGTACTATTTCCTCCATTTGTGCTAGCATATATGGCCCTAAAGACAATCTGTCCTCCAAGTTGCCCCAACTTAAAGCCACCTTACACCTCCTACCATACAACACCTTAAAATGACTAATTTTGAGAGATGGTTAGTAATTATTGTAATATGCAAATTCTACGAGGTGAATAAAATCCTCCCATTTACCTGGTTGATTCATCACATACACTCTCATCATGTCTTCCAAGGCCTGATTCACTTGCTCTATTTGTTCATTGGTTTGTAGATAATAAGTTGTGCTGAAGTTTAGTTTTGTATTTATTCCTTTAAATAATGACATCCAAAACTTGAAAGTAAATTTAGCATCATTATCCATGATCACTTTTTTTTGTATACCCTACGGCCTAAAAATTTCCTTCATAAATATGTCAGCACTATTGACCACTTTATAATTTAACTTTACATGTATGAAATGAGCTGCCTTAATTTATCGACTACAACCATAATAGACTTTGTTATCGGTAAACCAATAATAAAATCCATGGTTATAGTTTCCCACTTCCACTTTGGTATATGTATAGGCTGCAACAAGCCAGTTCGATGTTGGTGAATGGCCTTAACCTGTTGATAAGTGAAACATCTAGCTATATATTCAACTGCTTCTTGTTTCATGTTTGGCCGGTAAATTTTTTTTTAAGTTGTTATAAATATCTAATATCTAGGGTGTCATGCATACTAGTTATCATGCAATTCCTTAAAAACGACATGTTTTATACTGTATTGATTAGGAACATAGACTCGATTTTTGAAACGTAAAAACCCTTATGCATCAATCTAATAAGAACCTTCTGTTGTTTCAAAAATTTTATGATTACATTTTCCATCCAATTCCTATATTTCTCATCATTAACTGATGCTTCCTTTAACAAAGATTTGAATTTAGATTCGTAATTACTAATCAACAGTGAGTTCAAATTATGTTGTTGCCAGCTTAATGCATCAACTACAATGTTTTCCTTTCCTTTTATGTGTTTAATTTCAAAATCATACTCACTTAAAAATGAAAGCCACCAGGCTTGACGAGCATTTAGTGTTTTTTTATCAAATAAATACTTTAACCCAATATTTTCTGTTAGTAACAGAAATTTCTTTCCTATCAAGTAATTCCTCCAGATCTTAAGGGCATGAATGATAGCTACGAATTCCGATTCATGTACTACAACTTTTTTCTCATGTTCTTTTAGTTTCCTTGATTCATAACAAATTATGTGACCTTCCTAAGTTAAAACCCCTCCCATCCCGTCTTTGCTTGTATAAGTGCATACCATGAAGTTCTTACTTGGATCAACAACTTTTAGTACTGGTGTTGTTGTCAATAATTGTTTCATTTTTTTAAAACTATCTTGACACTATTGATTCCAAATAAATCTAATACTTTTCTTTTGTAAGTGATTATTGGGTAAGCTATTTTGGAAAAAAATTATCTTAATATGCGGTAGTATATTGTTAATCCCATAAAAGATCTAATGTCATGTACATCTTTTGGTGCAAGCCACTCCAATATAGCATTGTTTTTTGTCAGATCAACCACTATTCCCTTTTCTGAAATGACATGTCCCAAGTACTCTACCTATTTTTCATAAAATTCACACTTACTCAATTTGGCATATAAATGATGTTCCCTTAAGGTTTCCAAAACCTTTCTTAAGTTCTCTTCATGCTCCACTTCATTCTTAGAATATATCATAATATCATCAATGAATACCAACACAAATTTATCCAAAAATTTACTTAGCACATTATTCATCATATTCATAAATGTTGTCAGATAATTTGTTAATCCAAATGGCATTACCACAAAGTATGTCCATATCTCGTTCGGAATGCAGTCTTATGGATTTCCTCATCTTTAACCCGAACCTGATGGTACCTTGATTGGAGATCAATTTTAGGAAATATTTTTGCTCCACAGATCCAATCAAATAGATCATAAATTCTATTTAATGGGTATTTATTTCTAGCTTTCATTTTATTAAATTGTCAGTAATCTATGCACATTCTGAAGGTTCCATCTTTCTTTTTAACAAACAACATAGGTGCTCCCCATGGTGATACACTAGGTCAAATATATCCTTTGTCCAATAAATTATGTATCTGCATTCTTAACTCTGTTAATTTTGGAGTAGTCATATGATAGGGAGATCGTGACACTAGTGCTAAACCGACATTAAGTCTATGGTAAAATCTAAATTTCATTTGGGTGGTAATCTGAGTATTTCCCTAGGAAATATATTCTGAAACTCCTTTAAAATAGGGGATTGTTCCATTGTTGTTTTAGGATTTTCCATCTCAATTTAATAAATTTGATTGCATACAACCGACAACCTTTTCTAAAACATTTTTTTAATTGTACTGTAGAAATTTGTCATGTTGATATAGGTTTGTAAATTCCTTTAACTTTGTGCCTTTTACCTTCCTCATCCATGCAATCAAAAAAATTATGTAAACAATCATTTTTTAATATAAATTTGGGGATAGGTATCATAAATAAAACTAATTTTTTTGTTCATATTTTTTACATATCTCCCTGTGTTTTTACTCAAATTTCAATCGAGGGAGCTCGTTACATCATTACTTTTTTTTTTAGGTATTTCTTGTTTTTGGGGTAGCAGGGCCTGTCAAAAGTATGCTAAGTGGGTACTCATTGGATGCAAAATTTAATTCTGCATCCAACGAGCTCCCCCGATCAAAATTTGAGTAAAAACACATGGAGATATGTCGAAAAAAAGAACAAAAAGGTAGTTTTTTTCCTTTCTTCCTCCAAAATCAATAAATATCATTTTATTATTTTAACTATTATTTTATTATTTTCCTTAGGAGGCCCATTTTGAGTTGAAATTTTCTCTCATATATGTAAACAATCAATAATGGATTTATGAGTTTCTAACTAGTCCATACCTATCAAAATATCATACGATCCTAATGGAAGTATGTTTAGATTTACTGTAGTATCAAAGCCATTGAAACTTATTCTGCAATCCTTAACTATTTCAGTAACTTTCCTTTTTATTCCTGTCGCTAATTGTACCAACCAAGAATTCTTTGGTTTTTCTTTACTAAGTTTAAATTTTTCAAGTACTCTTGTTGCAATGTAACTTAAACTAGCTCATGAATCAATAAGTATAGTAACAGATGTATTTGAGATTTTACCTTCTTCTTCCAACATGGTAGATTGATGATCTACCTGCCTGTTTTCCAAAGCAGTATTAATTATGGGTATGTTCCTGGCCATATCATGTACCGTAGAAGCTTCTTGCAATATATTTATAGGAGCCATTTTTCTATTGGGATTGTGGGGACAATTTCTATATAAATGAGGCCCATTACAACCCCAACATTTAATGTCTTTAGCAGTGTTGTTCCATCCACCATTAGAAGTACTAGTACCCTTTACTCCACTATTGACATTTGCACCATGTTTACTATAATTGTTATCAGTATGACTTCTTGCTCCTTTTTTGAATGGTGATGGTTTAAACCCCTTTTTACGCTGATCCATTTTCTCATTTTTTTTATTTTTCCAACTTTTAGTTAATTATGATCTTTCTTTGAACAAATGATAAAACAAATTGGCCTTTATGATTGCCTTATCCATGGTCTTAGGCATCTCAAAATCAATCTTTTCCTTATATGCTAGGGGTAAATAACTGATAAATCTATAAACCTTAGCTTTTTCCTCCTTCAAATAAGGTACATAGCGTTATAAATTCACAAACTTCATTACAAATTCATCCATGGTTAATGTTCCTAGTCACAAATCATTGAATTCTTTAGCTTTCTCGTCATAGTACCATTCTGACATGTATTTATTTTTAAAAAATTTCTAGCTCAACTCTTTACTGCATATATTATTTACACTTTTGGCCTCCTTCCACTACAGTGCATCTTTCCACTCAGTTGAAAGATTTCTAAGTGTGCTCTCAAATTGTCATCATACTTATACACCTGAAAATACCTTTTAATAATGAGTAACCAAGCTTCAACTGCCTATTCTGATTCTCCATCAAATGTCGGGGGTTTTAACTTTTTAAATTCTCCTTGCAGTTCTACCAGATGTTATTTATGTTTTCCAACTTTTATCTCCTTATCTTTCCTTAAGTCTTGTATATTCTCAGGAATGTTTTATGTAGTTTCTTCACTACCATCATCCTGTACTACACCTTTCCTTTTCTTCCTAGTACTACAAGAGCTTTGACCATTATTCTTTTGTGGTTCCGTTAAACTTTGAGAATGAATTCATTTATCTCTTCTTGATCTGATTTAGCTTTCATAAATTTACGGTTATCTACTTTAAGAATTTCCATATCCTCTTTCAAACTCCTGATTGTCTCCAACATCTCTGAATGCATGCTGACATTATGTTTGGTTCCAAGTTCCATAAAGGGACTGCATTCTTTAGAGCTAGCATGCCTTTTGATGCGTATTCCTCGCCCACATTCCGCTCAGGTTCTGCCATGGTTTGTCTGCATGTAACAATAGGTATTCTTTTTTTATTTATAGATATTTGTATTTTATGTTATTAATGTTTAAGCACACAGTGTCCCAATAGGTCACGGTTTTGTAAACCGCGTTCTGATACCATTTTGTAATATACCCAAATTAAAACAAACATTTACTATATATATATTATTGTAATTTATGTTATGTTAGGTACATGGAATAAAGGAGTACAACTTAATGTTTGATCTATTATTAGACAATTGGCTCACATCAGCCCTTGGCTTGAGAGCTTAAACCCTATATTTTAAAAAAAGTTTCTTACAATGGACAATTTTGTTTTGTGAAAAGAATTCTTTGAAGGAGGAGTGAGAAGTGGCCTAGGTTTAATTTTAGAACTTATTTATCCCATGGCTAACCCATCCTTCTTTTTGCAGGTAAATTCTAGTTAAATCAAGTTGGAACATACCTTTCCCAAGGTACTGATTTACTCCATGTTAAACTAAAATCTAAATCTAAACTATAGCTAAAGGTTTGTGCGCATGTATATTTAGTTGGATTTTATAATTCCTCAAATCTGAAATGGAGTACAGTTGGCACACATTATCCATTAGTTGAATTTTATCAAGGGTTATATTTTAATCTACCAGAGGAGAAGCTCCATTAGTCCAGAGGTCACGGTCGGCTCTACTACAGTTCTGTGTGTAAACCAAAACTAGACAAACTCTATATCAGTTTGTTGTTATTTTATGTTGATGGCACCAGTGTTTACTTGACTTCCAACAGAGGTTGAAAATGTCTTTAGTTATTTGGTAGGTATGACCATTACCAAAATCAATGCCAGTCTTTCTGGTTCATCCAAATTCAGGGTGTTTAACAGATCATGGTAAGAATCATGTAGTGTACTTTGTTTATTTACACAATGCAGTTATAGAATAGTTCTTACACCCAACTAATACTCGGCTTCACTTCTAGTTACAGGTTCAGCTGCAATGTTGAACGATTACGAGGTCTTAACCCAAATAAGTTCTATATTTAAACCTTAGTTCTACCCTTGTCTTCCATTTCGAAGAAGAGAGCTTCTGCTCTACGATTCTATCTCATGTAAAGTTGTTTGAAAAGGTTACTATACATAGCCTATGTTTATGTTTTGGTTGGGTGGTTTATTAAAGATGGAAATTTTTGGTTTAGGTTCTAAAGTTGTTGCGTCTTCAGTTGCCTTGGTAATTTTCGTTATCGTTACAGACATTATAATGCCATGACTACACTCTGCTATAATTTTGTTTCAGTTTTGAGTTTATAATGTAAGCATTGTTTATGCATACGTGATGCCCACTGGGTCTTTTATTTAATCGTAACCATTTTTTCTTTAAATTCCTACGAATTTTATGATTTGTAACTATAAAGGTTTTATCTTCAAGTTTTAAAACTAGGGTTTATTGATGAAGAAAAAATAGTTACAAAGGTTATCCTAACATTCAGTTTAAATACTTCTATAAGCTAGTTTATCTTTCAAATGCAACAAGGGTTAGGGTTTAACTCCTGGGTTCTGCATAGAAAATATTATTATCGTTGAACACTATTTATTTATTGATTGAAATCTCAATTTGTATTTCTTGATAATACTAAGAAATAACTATGTATTATCATTTAACAACTTCCTTTCTCAGTTTGCGTGATAATATAATCACATGCTAGATTTAAATTTTGTTATGTGATAATCAATATTACGATTCTTGCAGAAGAAATTTTGGCCAGGGTTATAAATAAGTTTGGTTTTTTACTTACCAATTGCTCACTTTGGTTGTGCTATTATTGCGTCTTGAAAGATGACCTTCCATTGTTGATTTGTTTAACATAGTAAAGTTTTATCATTTAGTTTTAATTTGTAAATAAATATAAATATGCCTAAAATTAATCTTCTAATCATCTACTCTGTCCGTTACTTTCAAATAAAATATAGTTTATTAATAGAAATCCTATATGGGTTAGATGATTGATTGTAAAAGAAATAATAACTAAACCGTAGTTTATTATTTAAAAACAAAAATCTTAACAAAACCTAGGTTAAGATATTAATAAACTAACACATGCATAAGTAAAAGAAAACTATATTTTAAACAGTAATAAGGGAATGCACTAATCTTAGTATTTTTCATCATTTAGATAGGAAATAGCATTAGCAGTAAAACTTTTCATACAACAAGAACTGCATTGGAATTAATTCTGGTTAAAGAATGAAACATATCTGGAAATTGTAGCTTTAATAGTCACACTCCACCCTGTATTAGGAATCTGCAACAAATTTGTTAGTTTCCTGATTCCATCCCCTTGCCCATGCTCTCAGGTTTAAAATAGTTCCTCTACAATCTCAAGTTGCCACCAGTATTAGAGAGAATAATTTATCTCAGAACCTAGAATTCTCTTATGCTTCACTGACAATTATGAAATAGAGCCTAACATTTGCACAATGTTCACTGGAAGCTCTGTGCTATCTCAAAAAATCATTATAGAGCCTTCACTTATGGTGATCTCTAGTCTAAGATTCTCTTTTCTCATAAAAAAAATCTCCCTCTCTTTGGCTTGCCTAGGAATTTTATAACAAAATAACTAATCCTCTTAATACTAGCCACTTGCCTTGTTTGAGTAGGGTCCCGCAGCTACAGAAGAAGCTACTATTTTGACGGATAAGACAGTTTTGGCGGAGATATAAGAGGTAGAGCTATGACACTTTAGCAGGTTTCTAGCTACAAATCAGAGCCGGAAACCATGATGTAGAAGACAGAGAATTCAAGGAGGACGACGGTACCTGAGCGGCCGAGAAGAGAGAGCTCAACCACTGCATTGAAGGTAGCATCGGAAGATAGGAGGGCTCAGCTACCCTCATAAAGGGAAGGGAGCGATGAGGCTGAGGCATTGAAGACGAAGGACAGAAAAAGGGAAGCAGCGCCGGTACCCATGGTCAGCGCTGGGAAGCATGGAAGACTGCAGGAAGCTGTGGTGAAGGGAAGCAGCGCCAGTACCCACGGTCAGTGCTGGGAAGCATGGAAGACTGCAGGAAGCTGTGGTGAAGGGAAGCGGTGCATAGTATCGATGATCAGTGCCAAGAAGCATGGAAGCCTACAGAGAGTTGTGGTGTGATGGATAGGGCTACCTCAAAGTACAAATACGTCGACTATCACTAGTTAGGGTTTGGGTTACTATTGGGACAGGCCCATAGTGTTGTAATGGTGAGACCTTCGGGCCGCCTATAAAGGGATATACTTTGTACTGTAAAAGGGTTGGTTGGTTGGTTCGTTCAGTGGTTAGTTGTTTTGTAGATTATTAGACAGTTGTAGAAGCCAAGCTCTGGTTCTGTTATTAGCTGTAGTATCTTACTGTAACTAGTAGCTGGCTAACAGAGCATACATGTAACAATCCGCAGTGATCGACAGAGAGGGAAGAGTATATTGTAAGAGGTGCAATATAGAGGTAGAAAAGAGATCTAAGAGAGAAGATCTTAAGCTACATATGCGGTGCAACATAACTGTGTTTACCTTCCCATGAGCTATAATAGAAACACAGTTCTATGGACGTAACTTCCATCCTGGAGGTGAACCACGTTAAAATCGTGTGTTATGTGATTGCTTTGTGTGTTGCGTTTATTTGATGCATCTGTTAGTTATTTTATGAGCCTTGTTTACAGTTTAATGTATGTATGCATTGTTCAGTTTGCAGTAATATAAAAGGATAGACATAAGTTGAAATCATTGACATGTTGGATGCGGGTTCAGTTATACTTTGCTTGAAACAGTCACTAGTCACAGTGTTGAACAGCCTGTTATGTTGAGTCTTGCAAGTCGACACGAACAACGCTAAGTGTGCTGAGCCGCGGGAGTAGGGTATCGCAGGGAGGCGATACCACACCGGCAGAGGAGCTACGATGCGCGATACCGTAGGTTAAGGACTAAGCATTGGGAGGAAGTTACGTGTCGCCTGGTGCGCGGCGATGTGATAAGGATGGAGTCATCACGAGTCAGTGGAAGTTACGCGACGTAGAAAGGGACCACGCGACGAAAAGAGAGAGATATTGCGGCTAGAAGGGATGCGAGACACGGATATCGCGCGACGCAAGCAGAGGGTCGCGTGACACACAGAGAAAGAGGCGTCGCAGCTAGAAGAGTTGTGAGTCGCAAGCAAGATGCCACAGAACCTGGTCCAAGACGCTTGAGTCCTTGGCCAACCCATTAGAATCACTTCGGGTGAGACTTCAGGCCACTTCACGGTCTGTCGCTGAAAGGGCCAGTGAGCTAGGGGTGTTGTTGGTTAAATACAGTAAACCTAGGTCTGCCCATGATAGCCAACAAATGGTTCTGTTGCTGGTTTTGAACAAACTGAGCTGATGTTCTGGTGGCGTCCTACGAGAGACGAACTCAATGAGTGGGTTTGGTCTAACCAGAAAGAGTTTGCTGAACGAGAGAACAGGAGTCCTAAACTGAGTACAGAGGCCTGGTTACAGAAACATATCATTACAGACCTGCATGCGATATTTTTTATGACCTTTGGGAATGAGCTTTATGACTGGTTATCAAAGTTAACTGATACAAGCATATTCAAAAAGAAAAGAGACATTGTCTGGACACTGGAGCTGATTCAAACCGTGAAGAACCCGGATAATCCTATCACGAGGGCAGTAGACTTCTAGCTTGCGAGCGTGCTAGAAGGCTTCATCACAGAGTTTGCAGTCGACCAGACAAAAAGCTTTAGGGAGGCTGAGCACTATTTCTTCAAAGGATATCGTGGTAAGTACCTAAGATCTTTAAACTTGTCCATTAAGATGCTATTACATGAAAAAGGAACAATGGATCTAGTTTCAGATGAATAAGTAGAAATAGTAATGTCACAAGAGTTTGAAAGTGATTTTGATGACATTGGACGAACACGTAGTGGAAAGAAGTATAAAGTAGATTTCAGATCTCCAATATTTGAAGACAGTTCAGATAGTACTAGACAGCGGAGTCATAGTACCACGGAAGGAACAGAGGGGGGTATCCCTTACCACCCTTACACCCCACAGAAACAGACCGGGACTCAGAACAATCCCTTAGGGACTCCATCCAGTAGCTCGCAGACAGTACCTACCACCGCTACCTCACCTCCACCTACACCGCCGAGTGGTAGTAACACAGTAAATCAACATCCACCACGTAGAAATAGAATGGGGGATGATATGAAGCTACCTATATTTAAGGGAACAGGGACAGAAGACCCCGAGCATCATTGGTTTCTCTGTGAAGCCATGTGGACCATTAAAACAATCAATGATGATAACCTTAAACTTGTACAGTTGGTCACCACACTAAGAGATTGAGCCTTAACATGGTATATCAAGTATACCACAGTACCCAGGACACTTGTCCAGGTCAAGACCGCCATGATTAAAGAGTTTAAGAAACCTAAGTCTAAGTCACAGTGCATTACAGAACTCAAAGACATCAAGCAGTTACCTACAGAGTCGGTGTGGGACTTTGATCAGAAATTCAAAGCCCTTATCGACCAAGTCAGTTTTGAGTTCATGCCAGAGCAACATAAGGAATGGTTTATTGCAGCGCTGCTCCTTCACATTAGACTATCATTAATGCAGTAGAAACTCCAGATGTAGGATGACGCGTTGGAGATGGCGATGAAACTAGAGGCTTCACCTCTAGCTGAGAGCAGTACAAGCATGGCAACTTTACAAAACCAGTTGGCTAATCTCACATTACAGTTGCATGAACTTAAGAAAGGGAAAGAGGTTGCGCAAGACATATGGTGCATAAATTGTAAAGCACAAGGCCATAGCAAAGATAATTTTCCAGTCTTTGTAGAATATATAGCAACAAGGGCTCCTAACCCCTTACCATAGACCCACGGGCCGTGGTGTGAGATATGCAAAAAGCGAGGACATCTACCTCACTAGTGCCCTCTACTTCAAAAGTACGTGCAGACACCTAAGAACTTATACTGCGTCTTCTGCAAGTCTGTAGGCCATGATGTACACGATTGCAAAGCCTATGATCTCATGGTCGGAGCAAAGCAAGACTTGTACAGATTCCAGTCAGAGACACAGGGTCCAGCAGCAGGATCCGGCTTATGGAGGCTATGGAGGAGGATTCAGAGGACGAGGCCATGGAGGAGGCTTTGTGCGAGGAGAAGGCTCCGGTAGAGGAGATGGTTTTGGCCGTGGTCATGGACCAGTTACTTGTTACAACTGCGGAGTTGTAGGACACTATGCTAGGGACTGTGAGAGCCCCACTACCACTTGTAACTACTACAAATCTTATGATCATACTATAGAGGAGTGTCCTACCTTGATAGCTAAGATCAGAGAACCTAAGCCAGCAGTACACCAGAACATCCAGCTTATTGCTGCTGAGCAGGAAGAGCCAGAACCAAGAGTTAATATTGTGACTCGTAGCGGTGTTTCTACCAATGGGAAATCGCAAGAGACGGAAAAGAACACTGGTCAAGAGTGGGTGCGCAGAGCTCCTAACAAAGAAACAACACTCGACCTGCAGAAGAACAAACAGACATTTCAGGAAGCTAAGTCTTTCTTTGATGACCCTATGCAATCAGGATCACAGGTATCGCCATCTAGGGGCATACTACAGCAAGCACCTTGTGGCGATAGCCTTGTACAGACATCGCAGGCTACCACATCGGGAAGATGCGATGAGGACGAGATGACAGGAAGTGTACATTCCTTCCTACGGAGTTGTCTAAAACTTGTAAGAAATGAGCAAGCTATCACAGAACTTCAGCACATCATAGAGCAGTGTCATCCATCTTCTTCCGTGAGTAGTACACAGCGTGCTATTCATAATATTACGGGACATACAAGAACAGGAAGAGAGATGAGACTCACAGCACAGGTTGGATAATTTGAAATGGATGAGGTGATCCTAGATCTAGGATCAGACTTGAATGTTCTAACTAAGCAGACATGGGAACAGATGGGTAGCCCCAAGTTAGTCAGATTTCCTATCCATCTGATATTAGCTAATCCGTAGCATGTATCACCTCTAGGTCCGTTACCGCAGGTGCTAGTTGACATTGACGGAGTTTGCAGCTTCGCGGACTTTGAAGTTATAGAAATCATTGGCGATAGTAGACCTTATCCAGCATTGCTAGGCATTGATTGGGCGATTGGTAACATGGCCATTATCGACCTAGAGAGAAGGCAAATGAACTTTGAGGACGCGCAGATCCGGGTCATCACACTGTTGGATCCTTTTCAGGTTCCTAGATATATTGAACATATCTGGGCAGAGGAGGAGGTACATAACATGGAGAGCCTCTATCAGATGACCACAAACCAGAGCGACTACATCAATCCAACCGCAGAAGGGAATATTAGTTGGCAATGCGACAGCTCATGCACATCAGATTCAGATGTTGGTCTAGAAAACTGGCAGAACAGACTTCACGAAGTCTCAGCGCGCAGGTGCGTGTACTTGACTAAGTCACTGCGATGGATTGGCATAGAGATCAATGAGATTCCATCCTTTCATGGTCTAACAGATATCCAGGACTTTCTCGAGCAATTTGAAAAACAGATGCCTCATGAGCAAAGGATCGCAGCTATGGACCTTGCAGTACGAGCCACACTTGCGAGATGGTGGTATGCACATAAAGAGAACATCGCATCATGGGATGATATTAAGAGATTCATGGTGATCAGATTTTCTGTCAACAGAGAGTATGTCCAATAGAAATAAACAGGAGAGAGTGACCCCAGATCACACATTCAGACATGTGAACAAAACTGGTCGGACATTCCCGAGGATGAATGGGTTCACCGATTCATTCATACTTTGATTACAGTTCCAAGGAACTGGTATACAGAGACTGAACTGTGCAAGGGAACAACAACATGGCCACTTATGATAGACAGCTTCCTACTCACCTTCACTTTTGAATCTGAGTACCCAAAGGTTGATTAGGCCCTACAAGTAATAAAGAGTAAGATATTTGAGGATTGTACCATATCAGTGTCATCTCAACCTGAGTGGGCTATCCAGCTAAAAGAGGCGTTAGAGTGTTATAATTTCGCATCTGAACCAGAGGAGGAGGATGAGGATCCTTGTAACACCAACATTCCGGAGTCGGAAGGCACTCACGATGTTGAGGGACCGCAGTTAGAAATTCCAGCAATCACAGAGCCCATCAAGATTAAAAAGATCAATATTGGCACAGACACAGAACCTAAGTTTGCCTCTATTGGAGACTATTGGAACGATGAAAAAGTTGGACAGATTGCAGACTTGCTACATGACTATCAGGACCTATTTCCCACCAAGTTCATAGAGATGAAGGGAATAGTTGGAGACCTAGGAGTCATGAGGATACCGTTGAAGGAGGATGCTAGACCAATCAAGCAGCGCCCATATAGATTAAATCCACGGTATAAAGAAAAAGTAAAGGATGAGATCGATAAGATGCTAGCAGCAGGAATCATTGAGCCTGTAGAAGAAAGTGAATGGGTTAGCCCCAAGGTCGTACAAGAGAAGAAAACCAAAGGAGACATCAGGATCTATGTCGATCTGCGCAAGCTCAACGATCCATCGCTTCATGATCCATTTCCGACACCGTTCACTGATGAGGTATTAGACAATGTGGGAGGACAAGAGGTCTACTCCTTCACTGATGGATTTTCAGGATACCATCAGATCAGAATACATCCATAAGATCGATCCAAGACCACCTTTACAACAGAATGGGTCTCTTTCTAGTATACGGTAATGCCCTTTGGTCTTAAGAATGCACCAGCTATATTTTCTAGAGTAGTAGTTGCTGTATTTAAAGAATACTTCCATAAATTCCTAGAAGTATATTTTGATGATTGGACTGTATTTGGACTAATTGACAAGCACATAGGAGATTTAAGACTGATGTTAGAGAAATGTAGGCAGTACCAGATTTCTCTAAACGTGAAGAAATGTATATTTTGTGCACCATTTGGTATTTTGTTGGGTCACATTGTTTGCAGACAAGGATTGATGGTAGACCCCGCAAAGATTGCCATCATTGTAAATCTTCCAGCACCCAACTCAGTCAAGCAACTGAGGACAGTACTTGGTCATACCGGGTATTACAGAAAGTTCATCAAGGGCTACACAAAGATTACAGCACCAATGGAGAAATTGCTAAAGAAAGATGTAAAATTCCTATGGAATGAGGAATGTCAGCAGAGTCTAGACACACTTAAAGAAAATATGGTTACAACGCCCATCCTAGTATTTCTAGACTGGACTAAGCCATTTCATGTACATGTGGATGCATCTGGCATCGCACTAGGGGTTGTCTTAACGCAACCAGGAGAAGGGGACATTGATCATCCTATCGCATACTCCATTAGAAAGCTATCGATAGCAGAAAAGAACTACACCATGACAGAAAGAGAAGGCTTAGCTATGGTGTATGCACTGCAGAAATTCAGGCACTACCTATTGGGTGCCTCGTTCAAGATGTTTACTGACCATTCCGCATTGAAGTATCTGGTCAATAAGCCAGTGTTAGGGGGGAGAATCTGCAGATGGTTACTACTCTTTCAGGAGTATGATTTTGAAATCATTGTTAAACTAGGAAGATTGAACGCTGGACCTGATCATCTGTCGCGGATAGACTTAGGAGAAGAGTCAAGTAGCTTAGAGGACAATTTGCTAGATGCGCAGTTGTTTTCTATCCAGATCGCGGACGACTACTATGCTGATATTATTCACTTTCTCACTACAGGATTAGCACCTGATGAGTTTACCAAGCAGTAAAAGAAGCAGTTGGTTGTTAAAGCAACAGACTTCACCCTGATCGCAGGACACCTATACAAGTTAGGACCGGATGAATTTTTGCGAAGATGTGTGATGCTGCATGAAAAAGATGCTATTATCAGAGAGGCACATTCAGGAACCGTAGGAGGTCATTTCACAGGAAAGCTGAATGTGCAGAAAATCCTAGATGCAAGATTATGGTGGCCTACGTTGCATAAGGACACCAAGGACTTTTACAGATGCTGCAATATCTGCCAAAGGGTGGGAAAACCCTCGCGACGCGATGAAATGCCACTATGACCACAGGTTACGCTGCGCACATTTGACAAGTGGGCTATAGACTTTGTGGGTCTTATCAACCCACCAGGAAAGCGCACTGGAGCGAGATATATTATCACTGGAATAGAATACCTCACTAGATGGGAAGAGGCCAAAGCAGTAAGGAATTGTGATGCTGCTACAGCCGCACAGTTCCTTTTTAAGAACATCATCAGTAGATTTGGCTGCCCCATAATGTTGATGAGCGATCAAGGCACACATTTCTTGAACCGCACCATTGAGGCCTTCACAGAAGAATTCCATATTCAACACCATAAGAGCACTCCCTACCACCCACAGGCTAACGATACGGTGGAGGCCTTTAATAAGATTTTAGAAAATGCTCTTACTAAGATCTGCAATAGCCAAAGGAATGATTGGGACCTTAGAGTTAACATTGTATTATGGGCGTATAGGACCACATGCAAGAAACTTACAGGACACACACCTTTCAGCTTGGTGTATGGACAGGAGGTTGTTATTCCTATGGAGTATATTCTTCCCAGTTTAAGAATAGCTCAGATCACCGGGATGACTGATACAGACATAGTGGAGGAAAGGCTAGCACAGCTGCTTGCCTTAGAGGAAGACAGATTCATCGCTGGATTCTATCAGAAAGTGAAAAAGGCATGAGAAAAATCTTGGCATGACAGACACATTAAGAGTAAGACTTTCCAAATTGGAGACCTAGTACTCCTTTATGACGGTAAATTCATTAAGTTTCCAGGGAAGTTCAAGACGCATTGGCTGGGACCATATCAGATACAGAAAATTACAGAGGGAGGTGTCGTTCAGCTCAGACAGCTGAATGGGGAGCTTCTTCCCACATGGATTAATGGCAGTAGGCTTAATCTCTATAGTGATAGCCACCCCACCTCTCAGCCCTAGCTTAGCCAGTTTATGGTGGTGCAGATGTCCAGTGTAGTTGAAAGGAGGCATCGCACCAGGAACTAGTCTACACCGGTAGGTATTATAAGTACGAGGAATCACATAAGGTCGGTTCATTTTGCGCAAGTCATCAGTAGCTTGTGGGAAAAAAAAACACTTGTTTGTTTGCGCAGGTGATGCGGTGTTGCAGTGCAGCAATGCGATGTTTCCCTGTGCCACGATTCCAGTTTTTGCAACCGACGGAGGGCCAGTCAAGTCACCTTCTGACAGGTAGTTAATGAAGAAATGACCAGTATACCTTACCGTAGATTTGGCAGCAGCATAATTAAGTTTTCAGATTTGGCAAATCTTCAACGAGATCGGCACCTATACACACACGTTTCGAGGGAAATGTGATCGGATTTCAGCATTTATGGAGGATCGAATGACGGTTGTGGTCTTGTCCATGCAATTATTACGACCGACGGGTTCAGCCAAGGTGACCGTTGCATCCGGGATTGTTGCCTTCGGCATAAAAGCAGAAATTGTTCATTCGAGAGGGTTACACTTGCAAAAATCCGAGAGCTATAGAGTAAGCTGTTAAGAGTCCCCTATGCAGAGTTCACCCCATTATAGAGTGTTGTGATTCCCAGAGTTCGAAGGCATTGCACGTCCAATTTTCTACGCCAAGTAGGTTATGTCCAAGGACGAACCTTTAGAAGACACGCTGAGATGCTTCGACCCTGGTGGTCGTAGGTCCGCTATGACGACGCCACCCAGGGTTGTGTGAAATTAGGTACATCACAGGTCAGATAGATGCCAAGGATGAAGAGTCAAGCGCAGGATGTAGAAGATGTCATCAAAGTATCTGCTAAGGAGAAGAAAAAATCCGAGTCGATCACTGAAGATAAGAAAGTAGAGCAGAAGAATGATGAGAAGAAATCTCCCGCTAGGAAGAAAGTAAAAATCAGAAAAAGAAAGCAACAGGAGAAGGAAGATGACCTATCTCATCAGCTAAGAGCAGAACAAGAGGTTCCAAAGGTCTAGAATGAAAATATGCGAAACTCGAGTCGCGTGAATACCTGGAGCGAGTTGCTGAGAAGAAAAGTGAAAGGGAAAACAAACCGAGCAAGCAGAACTTCAAGATGCAGACAAAGGCTTGTTCTCAGAAGGGAATTCCTGGTTTGTATACCTCTCGCGTAAGTAGGCTCCAGGCTGAATGAAATGTTTGAGAAGGATGGAAGATACAGATTTTTCTTGTGATAAAAGTTCTAACCTAGATAAAGAGGAAAGGATATCTGTGGAAGACTTCTCAACACTAGAAGGTTCTTAAAAAGTTTCAGGAGTGACGAGAGCGAGACCATGACTAAGGGCAAGAAATATAAGAAAGCCCAACGAACCAAGTTATAGAAACTATAAAGAGCGTGTCGAAGTGATGCAAAAGGAAGTCACAGGACTTCGCGACAAGTTGCAACGGACTTCGCAGGAAGCCAAGGAGAAACTACAGCAAGAGAAGCCCGCTGGTAGTGGCTCGAGGGCGAGCCACAAGTAAGTGTTAGGGGACTGTTGGAGTAGGGTCTCGCAGCTACAAAAGAAGCTTCTATTTTGATGGATAAGACAGTTTTTACGGAGATATAAGAGGTAGAGCTACGACATTGTAGCAGGTTTCTAGTTACAGATCAGAGCCGAAAACCATGACGTAGAAGACAGAGAAGTCAAGGAAGACGACGGTACCTAAGCAGCCGAGAAGAGAGAGC
The DNA here is from genome assembly GCA_001517045.1 of Pseudotsuga menziesii. Taxonomy (NCBI): domain Eukaryota; kingdom Viridiplantae; phylum Streptophyta; class Pinopsida; order Pinales; family Pinaceae; genus Pseudotsuga; species Pseudotsuga menziesii. The sequence continues at coordinate 151,017 of LPNX011129204.1, read as the reverse complement.
TCAACCACTGCATTGAAGGCAGCAATGGAAGACAGGAGGGCTCAGATACACTCATAAAGGAAAAGGAGCAATGAGGCCGAGGCATTGAAGACGAAGGACAGAAAAAGGGAAGTAGCACCGGTACCCATGGTCAGTGCTGGGAAGCATGGAAGACTGCAGGAAGCTGTGTTGAAGGGAAGCAGCGCCGATACCCATGGTCAGTGCTGGGAAGCATGGAAGACTGCAGGAGGCTGTGGTGAAGGGAAGCGGTGCATAGTACCCATGATCAGCGTTGGGAAGCATGGAAGACTGCAGAGAGCTATGGTGTGACGGATAGCGGCTACCTCAAAGTACAGATACGTCAACTGTCACTAGTTAGGGTTTGGGTTACTATTGGTATAGGCCCACAGTGTTGTAATGGCGAGACCTTTGGGCTGCCTATAAATGGATATATTTTGTACTATAAAAGGGTTGGTTGGTTGGTTCATTCAGTGGTTAGTTGTTTTGTATATTATTAGATAGTTGTAGAAGCCAAGCTCTGGTTCTGTTATTAGCTGTAGTATCTTACTATAACCAGTAGCTGGCTCATAGAGAATACATGTAACGATCCACAGGGATCAACAGAGAGGGAAGAGTATATTGTAAGAGGTGCAATATAGAGGTAGAAAAGAGATCTAAGAGAGAAGATCTTAAGCTGCATATGCGGTGCAGCAAAACTGTGTTTACCTTCCCCTAAGCTATAATAGAAACATAGTTCTGTGGACGTAACTTCCATCCTGGAGGTGAACCACGTTAAAATCGTGTGTTATGTGATTTCTTTGTGTGTTGCGTTTATTTGATGCATTTGTCAGTTATTTTATGAGCCTTGTTTACAGTTTAATGTATGTATGCATTGTTCAGTTCACAGTAATATAAAAGGACAGACATAAGTTGAAATCGTTCACATGTTGGATGCGGGTTCAGTTATGCTCTGCTTGAAACAATCACTAGTCGCAGTGTTGAATAGCCTGTTATGTTGAGTCTTTCAAGTCGACACGAACAATGCTAAGTGCGCTGAGCAGCGGGAGTAGGGTATCGCAGGGAGGTGATACCGCACCGGCAGAGGAGCTGCGGTGCACGATATCATAGGTTAAGGACTTAGTGTTGGGAGGAAGTTACATGTCGCCTGGTGCGCGGCGATGCGATAAGGCTGGAGAGAGATCTTGCGGCTAGAAGGGCTACGAGACACGGAGATCGCGCGATGCGAGCAGAGGGTCGCGCGACGCACAGAGAAAGAGGCCTCGCAGCTAGAAGAGATGTGATTCGCAAGCAGGATGCCATAGAACCTGGTCCAAGACGCTTCAGTCCTTGGCCAGCCCATTAGAATCACTTCGGGTGAGACTTCAGACCGCTTCGCGATCTGTCGCCGAAAGGACCAGTGAGCTAGGGGTGTTGTTGGTTAAATACAGTAAACCCGGGTCTGCCCATGATAGCCAACATGCCTCCGTAGAGAATGTTGTAGGTTTAATAATTGTTTTTAAAACCAAGTTTCTGTTAATTTATTGTGCAACTGTTAACACTTCCAATTTTCAATTATATATATATAATCTAATTTACTTGTTTCTTTAAAGTAAATAAAAATAACAATATCAAAAGTAATTAGAGGCACTTTTTAATTTAAAACCTTCACTTGTGCGAACCCTTTTCCCAATGATTTTTTTTCACGAGAAAAAGGACAACCTTATATTATATAAAGCTCTGCAGAAAATACATCGATTACATCAACAAATAGATTTTTCACATAGAACCAGAATTACAACCAAATCCAAAAAGACCTAGCAAATAGGAGTGAGTAGGCTTAAGATATTTTGATTTCAAAAAGGAAGGCTATCACTCTCTTGTCCTACCTAGCGAAAGTAAGTTCTCAATAGTCATCCCTATATACAAATATAAGGACTGCCAAAGAAAACAAAATGTAAGAAGTATTAATAACAACTCAATACCTCCTCATTAATGAGCACATGATTGGAAAACTCCTTCCAAGAGATCAAACCAGGATCCATATAACCAATCGTCTGCTTTGATAATGCATCCGCCTGAGAGTTGAATTCTTAATAAACATGACAAATGAAAAGAGAGGGAAAGGAATCCAACAAACCTTTAACCCTCTGAATCCAATGGAAAATATTAATCAACTATAAGGAGTGAAAATTCAATTCCCAGTTAATAATAACTTTGGAATCCCCCATGACCAACTGCAGACAGATCCCACGATGTTTGGCTAAAAAAAGAAGGCCCCAAAGAGCCACTAACTGAGCTTGAGTCTTTGTGCCCTTGCAAGCACTCATACAAAGGTGACAAGCATGGTTTGCTTCCATCTGGGTGACCATACTTGTACCACAAGATCCATGAAGTTCAACCCCATAAAAAATCCCACTCTATCGTCATCAAACTGTTCAGGGAAACTGATATTATGAGATCTTAACTGTGAATCAGAAACTGAAACATTGGGAAAGTAAGAAAGAACCTTCTGAACAATACATCCAGCATTAACCAGAATCATCTAAAGTATAAAGTAATTTCTAGCACACCAGAACTCCCAGATAAATACCATTGCAAGCTCAAGAGATAAAGTAGGATGATCTGCAACTTTAGAGAGAAAATATGCACTAGATCCATTGCTCCATGTCCAATGACATCCAAAATCACAATAAACCATAGGTTGCGAAAGCATGTGCAAACAAAAAATAAATAATCAACCGATTCTAAGGCATTCAAATAAAAAATATATACATCTTCTTGGCCCATGGAAATCACGTTGCTACAAAGCATCCTAGGTAAGAATCTTATGCTTGAGAACAAGCCAAACAAAACATTTCACTTTGAGTGCAAATTTCACCTTTCATAGAATATAATACCACCACTCCGGATGAAACACTCGGTACTGTTTAAGTAAAGGAGAGTAAGGAAATCTTGTTGTAACAGTACTTGAATGCTTATTCCCAATCTAGACCAAAGAATCAGGATCCTCAGAGAAAGATACACCCTCCTCCCCCAAATTGCAAACACAATCCTTCCATTCCATAGCTTCCACACCTGCCAGACCCAAAGAAGCCGTCGATAACCATATTTAAGAGAGTACATCACCCTAAACGAAAGCCTTCTTAAGAACAGTTAGATTCCTTTCATGGAGACAAACCAAAATATTTCGAGAGAGCTTCCAATTGTTGATCCCCACAGTTGGATCCATACCAATAGAAATATTATTTCCTCTTCCAACTTGCCAACAAATCTCATGGATAATACAGGGGAGAGTTGGGCACATGCTTCTCCAAAAATCCGAAGAGTAAGACGTTTTATACTTTGCAACATGTAACCATGTATATAGAGGGAGGCTTTTCATATATTTTTCATTGATAATATTACACCACATGCCTGTCATCGTGAGATACACCAAAGGCTCTTTGCACAAAGAGAAATATTGAATAAACCAAGATGCTTGATGCCCCAACCACCCCATCACTTAGGCAAATATAGTGATTCCTAGTTAGCCAGATGATATTTTTCAATATCTTGAGTACCCCTCCACAAGAATCGAAAAAATTTCCTACGTAAGGACAACAAAGTGCTCACAGGTACATGGAAGAGAGCAAACCAATACATAAGTAAATATTGCAAAACTGAAATGACTAAGGTCTTCCAACCGCCCAAAGAGAGCTATTTCAACGTCCATCTTCCCATGTGACGATGGAATTTCCATGGGGGCTTCACTTGTTGACCAATATACTATCACGTCAGTTCATATTGTGGGTTTTTAAATTATCAAAAACCGAACCAATATATTGCAGGTATTGGGGGGATGAGGGGTTTAAGGTGGGGCTGGGTAGGGTGGTTTATAAGGATTGAGCTATAAAAAGGGGTGGGGAGGAGGTTTTAAGTATTGGGAGGGGGTTTAAACAAAAAGAGTTTGGGTCAATATGTCTCAAAATTAAGGGTATTCTTTAATATCCCACAATCGCACGTGCTATGTGAGAGGTTCACTACGTGAAGTCCCTGTGGGAATTTCTTAACAAGCCAATCACAATCAGATCTCGTATAAGAATTGGGTTTAAAAAAATACCAAATAAGATATACCATATTTGAGATGACCACCTTGAATAGAGAAGAGATTCATAATATTATTCAGAACATTTTGCTCAACTCCACAGTTTCTAAAACATGATTTATGAGAACTGGATGTCATGCTCGAGGATTTACGAAAAATATCAGTTATTCCTTTAATATGAAACCATTCATCAAAAACATCTTTCCCAAAGATCATAACATCATCAACAAAAAGTTCGTGAGTTAAAAAAAAGAACAAGAGATTTTCACTCCTTTAATCAATCCTTTCGATCTTCGCCTATCGAAGAAGCAAACTCAATCCCTCAATGACTAGAAGGAATAGATAAGGTGAAATTGGACAACCTTATCTAATACCACGCAACCCCTTGAAAAAAGCTAAGGGAGAACCATTAATTAACACATCAAAAGATGTTGTATTCCGACAATACATGATCCATTATGAAATACTCAGGGGAAAACCAATATGCAATAGAATCAAATGGAGGAAAGAGTGATAAACTTTATCATAAGCCTTTTCCATATCAAGTTTGAGAATCAAAGTAGACAACTTCTTAAGCTTAATCAAATTCAATGTTTCTTGCACAGTCCCGAATGATTTATCAATATGCTTGTGATTTATGGGGCTTAAACACGGCGCCTAGGTAACTAGCATATACTTTACCCCTTTTTATGCACCCCCTATATAAGTTAACTCTTTTCCATAATAATTACACATACCAAATAACCTTGATTCACATCACTCCTAGAGCATGGGAAATCAGGCATACCAAATAACCTAGGGTCACATCACTCCTTAGATGTGGTAATTGTTTATAACCCTCCATCTCCATGGTAAATGTGAGCCTTAAAATAAGATTTTAATTAATTTTTATTTTTATGAGGTTTTATGCATGTACCTTTTTCACACTACTCAACATTTAGTGAGAACCCTTTCACTACTCCACTAGCTTCCAGCTTCTAGGCTCCGTCAACACAATCAATGGCCCCTTCAACTCATCATTCTTTTGCTCTTTCTTCAAGTATTGGAGTTGATGCTTGACTCTAATAACTTGTTCTGATTACTCTCCTCACATGCATGATACACATTCCTTTGATACCAATTTTTTAGATTGGGACAACTTAAACTACACACTGTAAAGACATACATATATAGAGCTTCATCTCTAACACACCAATAAAACCAGTGGAATGCTCTTCCTCTATTAAGATAGAGAGATATCTCTACAAAGTTTGTTTTGATATGTTATTTATATTTTTTTTTTTCAGGAAGAAAAAAGCTTGTCCTTGATATTCTATTAAGAATCAAAGGGCATCTAAAGTGCCATCCCAAAACATGGGTTACATCCAAGATTACAAACTGCTCATTCCACGAACAAGTCACAACTCTACAAGCTATAGTGGGGGAGATCCAATAGCTTATCAACATAAATAAAGTTCCCATCAGTAAAAAACTGCCTCACTGAACCATATTTACCGTGGACCAAAGAGTGCAGAGCAGCAATCTAAAGGAGCCTGCTCCAAAACAGTCTAAACGGTTCAAGTAAAAAGGGAGTAAGCTCCCGTACCAGGCTCGAAAGAGCTGGAAAGTGTCATGAGAGACCAAAAGGCCATCAATAATTTCAGTGAAAAATCCAAACCCAAGAGCCAAAGAAAGAGTAGTTTTAGAGAGGTGGTCTGCAAGCTGATTGTGTTCACGGTAGATATGGATGAATGACAATTCTAGAAATCAAGAGTAGATATTTCTAGTTTCCCAACACTAGTGGAAGAGTTCTGGAGGGGAAAAGGCAGCATAACCCTTTTCCCAATTTATGATTCTGAGCTTATGAAAAACATAAACTGGAATAGGGGCAAGGCCCAACCAATAAACCGGAATGCTATTCAGCACAGCTTGTACAAGTATCAGACGGCCTCCAAGTGAGAGCAACTTATGTGCCCAGTGACAAATCTAGTTCTCAAATTTCTGAATCAGCCAGTTCCAGTCACTGACCCTATATCCCGAAGGTTTGATAAAATAGCCAAGATACTTAAAACTAGAGGAAATAGGCTCCATTTTATAGGGCAAGACCTAAGCAATGTCAGAGAGGATATCAACATCCATATTACTATGAAGAAAGCAAGATTTTTCTAGACTAATGCACATCCCTGAGGCCTTGCAGAAGGTGCTTAGAATAACATCAAAAGCATTCCACTCAGGTAAGGTGCCAGTACCCAGTAGGATCACATAATCCACAAAGAGGAGATGTGTAAGAGCAAGCGAAGAAGAGACCTTGATACCTCTGATGAGACCATGATCCCGAGCATCTGAGATTAAGAGGATGAGCCCTTCAATGACAAGGATGAAGAGAAATGGGGATAAGGGACAGCCTTTTCTGATGCCATGGCAAGTTGTAAAGAACTTTGAGGGAGTACCATTGATGAGGACAAAAAAATTTGCTGAGGTGAGGCATCCCATAATCCAATTAACACCCAAGAGAGGTACCCCAATTTGGATCAGTATGAGTTGGATATAGGACCAGTTCACTCGATCAAAATCCTTAATCAAATCCAATTTGAGGATAAGTGCTCTAGTATTCTTGGATTTCACAGTATGGAGAGTCTCCTGGACAATGCCAATAGGTTCAACAATCTGGCAGTTTTTAAGAAAACCATACTGTTCCAAGGAAATGTGGGAGTCTAGGAAAGGCTTAAGCCTAACAGCAATGACCTTAGAGATCAATTTGTATAGCAGATTACACAAAGATATAGGCTTGAAATAAGCAAAGGTAGAGGGCTTATCTTTTTTAGGAATCAAGGCTAGGAAGGTAGAGTTCAGTGAGGGAGGCATAAAGCCTGAAACCCTAGCAAATTTGACAGCTAACAATAAATCATTCCCCAGTAAATCAAAGAAGTGTAAGTAGAAATCTACAGGCCATCCATCCGAGCTAGGACTCTTATATTTTTTGAAAGATTTCAAGGAAAACACAATCTCCGATAGAGAAACAAGGTGAATGAGGCTAGGGGCATCCTCACTGGAAGTCATAGAAGGGTAAAGCATTACCACCTTGATTTGTTCCAGCAAGCAGGTTTCCTTATCATCCTGGAAAATGTGAGCAAAATGTTTCTAACCCGGCTCCTTAAGGGAAAACTCATCCTCAATGCAGTTACCATCATCATCATTAAGTGACCAAATCATATTTTGATTCCTTCTTCTCGATGCCAGAGTATGGAAAAACTTGGTGTTTGAGTCACCCAATAGAGCCCATTTTGCACTACTTTTAATTTTCCAAGTCAGAAGATGGTGCTCCAACATCTTCTTCTTTTTAGACCTAAGAAGAGTCAAAGACATCTGATCTTCTAAGGAAAGGATACCAAAGGAGGATTCCGAGAGAAGGGAACCTATTTCCTTGTCCAATCGGATCAAATCAGACTCCATAATAGAACTCTTTTCTTTGATCCAACCTTTAACCTCCTGCTTGAGTGAACGAATTGTGTGAGTCAAAAGGTCTAAATCAAAATCAAAGGCCCTAGGATTTAGTTCAGACCATCTCTTGGAGACCCAAAGGGTAAAATTCGAATCATTGAGCCATGATCGATTAAATTTGAATGGGTAGTTACAGGATCCCATCCGTTTGTCCCAGTTGAAGCAAATTAGGAAGTGGTCTGAGATATCAGCATGGTGCGTCCACAAGCGGTGTACCTTTAAGGAGGGGATCAAGGAGGAGGAGATTAAGAAGTGATCTAATCTTTTACTAATGCCATTGGCTCCAGCTCGTCCATTTCTCCAGGTAGGCCCAACATTGGGAGGAGCAATATCAACAAGTCCAACAGAATAAAAAAGGAGTTCGAAGTGGGAGGAGAAGGGATCAAGAGTACCTTTCTGCCCTTAAGTCTCAGAAGCTTTCATGGTCAAGTTAAGGTCTCCTCCTAGAATCAGGTTAGGAATGCTAAGAAGACCCCCTCTGTGGGCCTTTTCCCAGAAAATATCCCTATTCCGATAGGGGCCATAAACATTGAGGATGGCTAAGGGAGTAGTCAAACCACGAAGGAATCCCTTAACCAAGATGCCAGCATAAGTCTTAAAGGCATGACATCTGACCTTATGAGGGTTCCAGGCCATAAGTAACCCTCCCGAGAGACCAAAAGTGCTAATGGCACAAAATTCCCAACTGGGTAAGAGTTTAGAGAAAGCAAGGAGAGTGGGGTAAGAACTGCACATGGTCTCCTAGAGGAGAATCATATCTGGACACAGCAAAAGGAAGAGAGGGCAGAGGCTAATTTTTTTGGTCTTTCCTCCCAGTCCCCTAACATTAAGAGAAAGGATCTTCATTAAGGAACAGGTGGAAGGGGAGGCGACACTCTAAGTCCCCGGGAAGAGAAACCTCTTGCAACATATTTTATGCAAACAGAGAGAGGGATATAGGGAGGAGAGGCAGAGGAAAGGTCCCCCGCCATCCTATCCTTTTTTTTTTCTGACAGTCACATTCTCAAAGCGGATGGAGTTCAGGTGAATGGTAGAGGGGGAAGAAGGGGTAGAGGCCGAGAAAATAGATAGGGATTTTTGGAGAGTGGGGTCAGAGAAGGAGGCGGAGGAGGTGGGACTACGAGGATAGGATGGAAGAGCAGGTGGGGTGGTAGAGGTTGGGAGAGGTGGAAAATCCACAAGGGAAGAGAAAGAAGGCATAGTCGGGGAAGAGATAGGGTTCGGGATGGGTGGAGGAGGCGAACCAAGTAAAGGATCCTGGGCACAAACAAAGGGGGGTGAAGAAGGATCGGCAAGTGAGTCAGAAGGGGAAGAAGGAACCAAAGTAGGTTCAATGGGGTAAGCTGAGGCCGGAGCATGTTCAAAATCATCTAAAGCTTCAAGAAGAGAGTCAGAAACATCTTCAAAAAGAGAGAGTGATTGAGAGTAAATACCATGTTTTGGGTGTTCCAGTGCGATGGAGACAACCGGTCCAGATGTAGCAGGAGAGCCATCCATACTTGAGCAAGATCTCTCGTTCTGAAAAAAGGAGCAGGTTCTCCGAAGATGTCCAGTTTCGTGGCATCTACTGCAGCGGAATGGGACATGGAGGTAATCAAGCTTTTGAACCAGAAGACGCTCTTTTCAAAGTATCTCAACCTCAGCAGGTAACCCGAGCGAGATGTCCAGCTCAACAAGCACCCAGGCCATCCTTTTTTCGAAAGAAAGATGGAAATCCTCATCCACTTCCATGAACCTGCCAATTGAATTAGCAATGCCCTCTAGAATGTGCTTATTCCAAAGAGGAAAGGGAAGATGAGATAGCAGAACCCAAGGGTGGCGCTTCGTCACCCGTTCCAAGAGAGGGTCAAAATGGGAGTGCCAGCACCCCAATACTAGGGACCCTGAGCCCATACGCTAGATCATACCTTCAAGGATACACAAAGTATGTGCCTCTTCTAGGAACACGAAGACAATCCAACCATTGGATAAAAGGCTGATGGTCGGAATGTAGTCCAGTAGAGGTTTCCAATGCTCAGAATCCCAGTCGACCCAAGCCTTTTCACCCAGTTTGCAATATTCCTATCTCCCAATTAAGGCCCAAGAGCACAGCAAGGAAACCCTGTCCATGAAGATATCATGGCAGAGGACGTAACGAAAATGCCCCTCGTGGGTTTTGATACATTTTGCATGTTTCTTACGATGGTAACGTGAGGGGTCCTTGAGGTCAGCCATGAAAGAGACCCCCAGTAAGTTAACCCAGAGTGTGCAAGGGAAAACCACCAAAACCCGAAACCTTAACCACCGGTGCCGGACCACCGGGAACGATCCTAACCAAAAATCCGAAACCTTGACCGCTAGAGCCGGTCCACCGGGAGCAGACCGAACCAGGACCACCAAAGAACAATGTAACCAGAAACAAACACCAAATGGAGAAAAGGGCTAAACCTAGCAGACAGTAAGAATAAAGAAAAAAAACCCCAAATGTCCACCGGTCGAATAGAAAGCCCAAAAAGGAAAACCACAGAAAAAGGACAGGGTGCGTGTGCGAGAAACCCACGGGACCCGAAAAAAACAAACCTCAGTTCCCCAGGGAAACATGTGAAAATATCAGAATTCAAACCAACTCGTGCTGACGAGGTCAGCAAGAGACCCAGAAATGAGCTACGTGAAAACCCATGCAGGATTGATGAGCCCAACAAAACCAAAAAACCACAGAGGCAGCATAAGATACGATTCCTTCCCACTTTTTTCGCTTGGTTGGTACTAGTCCCCTAGGTAAGGGGAGGGACTCCAAGATTGTCGCCGTCTATAGGGAAACACCAACCCAACAGAACCAAAAACCTTCCAAGCTACCAACACAGAAGAGAGGAGAAGAAACAAGACTAGGAAAGCAGTCAGAAAGAGCTGCGGTCGACGTAGGAGAAGGTCCAGAAAGGGCCAAGGGCTTAGTGAACATAAGGATACAAACTGCCATGGTTCGCCTACAGCAAGCGCCGAGCAGGCACCATCGAACCGAGCCCCATTCTCCACTTTGTTCTTTATATATATATATATATATATATAAACAACCTTTAAAGTGGTTCGATAAATTTTCCATATTAACACAAAAACCAAACTCTATTTATGACTATCACGTCTACTAACAAATTTTGTACATTATACAACTTACTTCAATAACTTACTTCAATGACTAACTTACTTATGTCAAAGGGAGAAATTACTCCTTACACTATTAGGTTTCCCTGTTATATTGACATAATAACTATTTCACTTTGCACATGTGGAAAAGAGAAACTTTTATAGATCACATAACCTTCTTTGGGGATTTTACCGTGTTGGAACTTTGTGTGGCTGAAATTGCCACTGGAGAACATATTAAAACTTGATTATAACATAAAAAAAGATAAGAAAGGGGATTGAATGGATCCGGTTCATCGAAGAGGTCATGCAAGTCAAATGGGAGAGTGTCGCTGCCAAACTAGTAGGAAGTGGATTAATATTTGAAAATTCAATATCTGAAGTGTGAAATGGCCGTCGGAAAGTCTCCTCGCTTTCCATTGATCCATCTCTCTTTGAAATTCATTGTAATGGATTAATTACTGCTTGGCTTCAGCAAAAAACTGGAAATATTCAATAGAGCATTGTATGTTCGAAAATTGGAAATATTCGGTAAAGTATAGTATAGACACATAAAATTTTCACATTTTGCCTTATATTAGAATGTAACAATTATATTAGAATGTAACAATTGTTTAAATTTTATTATGCATTTTTTATTATTATATATTTTGACTTTTTTTATTTATATTAAAATGTAACCATGGTTAAAATTTTATTGTTTTATTTTAGATTTGACTTCAAAATATAATTGTAATTGGTCTTTATTTAAGAGAAAAAATATTTTTTTATTATTATTAAAAATAAAATACAAAAATACAAAAACTTTTCAATATAGTCTATAAATTGATTTTTGCTAAAAAAATGAATAAAAAAGTACAATTTTTTTGAGTAACTATACTGATTCTCTAGACTATGGTTTTTGGTTTTTTACAGGTCTTTTTTTTTAAGTAAGAAAGGGCCCTTCACAAGCTAAAAGATATTTACAAACTCTGCTCCCTGAAACATGGAGTCAGGCATCGATCTGGTGTCTAAGGAAAGTAAAAGTATAGCCCATAAAAAAAGATAAAGGAGCATGAGAGCGGCCGAGCCTTTCACCTTGGGTGCTCCATCATGAAAACAAATAGAACATAATAATAACCAATTGTGCATGAAAGGATAAACAACGAAGAGAATTCCAAACCCACAAAAATCACGACCTAGCGTCTACGAGAGGACTCGACCTCGTCTTGGGCATTATTGTTGCCCTGTCTCGTCTCCTGATTTGCTTCCGCATGGCTAGAATGCTCAAATCTTCTTCAATAAAGTATAATTAAAAAAAAACTTTCAGCTACAATTTATAAATTTAGTGTTAATTTTAAAAGTATAAAGCTTTAAACTTTAGAAGTTATGTAATATATATTTTGTTTTATACTTTAATTATAAATATTAAATATTAGATTATTTTTTATATTAT
>LPNX011129204.1:81996-135406 GCA_001517045.1 Pseudotsuga menziesii | reverse complement strand
TTGCTGGTGCAGGTATTGTCATTTTCATTAGTGACACACACTTTCTGGAAATCTCTTTAGGAGTCGGACATGGCACTAATACCAAGGCAGAGCTGCTCAGTCTCTCGGCGCTCTTGCACTTATCCCAAATGATGGGGATTCCTCTTGCTCAAGTATTTGGTGATTCTCTGATTATCATCAACTGGGCAAAGGGATCGACTACTCTCTCCCCACCTGAACTTGTTCATTGGTGTAGGGAGACTAAAAAGCTAGTTACTAGCTTCCAGGGTCTGTCTTTCACTGACATATATCGAGAGCACAACGATGCTGCTGATCGTCTTTCTAAAAAGGCACTTTCCCTGTCCCAAGGAAAGGGCTGTATTAAGGAACATATTGAGAATCGCCTGGTTTATTCTGGATGTTTCCAGTTTTTCTGAAGAAGTATTTGTGGCTTTTTGTACATGCTTTGCATGTTATGTTATGGTGTTAAAAGGTTATTCCTGATATTGTTTATGTATCACCCATGAAAGTGTATCTCTTTAGATCGCTGTTCAGATGTGTTGTTGGCTCTCGATCGATGTGACTGAACTGACAGTCCCATTTCCATGATCAGTCAGTTTACTGATGGGTAACTTCTTGATATTATGTGCCATTCCTCCTATGGTTTTTTGGGTGGTTGTCACGGTCAGTCCTTGCTGATATTTGTAATAATGTCTTTTGATTCAAATGAATAACAAAGGCAGATTTTTTCCTCTTGAAAAAAAAAAAAAAAAGAGGTTTTGGTTTACAAATTAAGTAGAATGAATGTTTTATAGTGTTACTTTTCATTTCATTTCATTTTGAGGTATAGAATGCAACCTCACATGAGATATTCAATAATGTAGTGTATTAAATGTTTGTGAATTTTTTTAACACATGGTTCTAAACTTATTAGTTATTTACGAGTCTTAAAGAAATCACAAGTAAGCTAAGGTACTTTTATTTAGTTTTAGATTTAAAAAAAAAATTAATTAATTTTAATTTATTAATTTTTTTAGCCATTTTTTAAATCTTTTTTATTAGTTAAAAAATTATATATAAAACATAAATATATAAGTGTATGATTTAGTTTTATGGATTTTTATATCCTAAAAACAAAAAACGATTATGTTTTCCAAAAGATGTTTTAATTTGATATAATTAATTTAATATATTTTAATTTTAATATTATATAAAAAATACAAAAAATACAAAAAATTATATTTTATGTTTTTTTAAAAATAATATTTTATGTTTTTTTAAAAATAATAAAAATTTTATAAAAATAAAATTATAAAAATTATATTTCATTGGCACTTCACTAGTGCATGGTGGACTCATCTAGGGGCCACCTACCACTCAATGCGCATGTCTGCATGAGTTTAGGAGCTCGAGGGACCAATGCCTATAATTTAGGAACCAACTCTGAGTGCCACTAGCAGTTGACCCTAGTCGGTGTTTAGTTATGTTCAGTTATGCTATGATTCCCATCAGATAGTTCACTCTCAGTAATCCTCACACTGGTTTGCATGATTTAAGGGAGGTAGGGCACATTTGCTCACCTACGTACATCAATTAACTAGTTGTGAACTGATTCAGTGATCCATAGTTGTATTAGTGAGATCTAGTGGGATTTCCCACACCAAGTTAGCTCCAAAGTCAATCTAGGTTGATAGATTCGAATCCTATCCTAGGCATTCTAATTCTCCTATTTGTAACACCATTGTATTACAAGAAGAAGGAGCTGTGACAAAAGTAGCGACAGAAAAAAAAAATAAGAGAAAGGAAGTTGTGACATAAGCTGTGAAAGGAAGGAAGAAGAAGGAAGAGGCGCACCAAAAGAGGAAGTTATGCCATACTTGAGGAAGACACGACAGAAGGAAGGAGTGTGATAAGGGAAGGTGTGACAAAATAACAGTTTCAGAAGGCGTGTAGGTACAATAACGGCTGGAAAATGACAGTAGGGTGTAACGCTTAGAAAGTGAAAGGCCTTAAATATTTTGGGTATGAGTTCAGCTAGAGCTGGTGGAAACCACACGTATGAAGGTATCTTTGTAAGTTAGGATTCTAGTGCCTCCTATTAGGTGTTACTAGATAGGAAAGACAAAGTGCTGGCTAGATATAGGAATTCGACTGAGAAAGCGACAGAAAACAAGTCTGTAATGAGTCTGTAATGAGTCTATAAAAGAAGGAACCCAAGTTGTAAGCGGGTTAGCTTCTCTACTGTGGGGTTCACTATTGTTCGCTTCTCGGTTATTGGCTCTATATTTTATCTGTTGGTACGGCTGAGTGCATATGAGTTGAAGAATCTGCAGCTGAGTGTGCAGAAGAGTAGGAGAGATTGAGTCGATCAAGATGTGTGCAGATCATTAGTAAAGCTAAGTAGGAAGAGAGCAGAGAGAATATCATAGAGAATGAGATGAAGGAAGAGTTTGTAAAGATAGAGCAGAATATCTAGAACAGATTCTGTGACTTAGTGCACAGACGAAAGGTGCATATGTTTCCTCATTCCAGATGAAGAGCACCTTTCAAGTTTTTTCCCCAGATGGGTTTCCACGTTATATTCTGTGTATATTTGTGAATGATCACGCATGTGTTTGAGTTATCTACATAAATGTTGCATTGAATGGATGATTATAGATGTTCTTATAAATGAATAGATGCATATCAACTGCATTATGTCAATTGAATACGATCATGTTGCACAAAGATTGTTGATATAATAAGTTGCATAAGAAAAGTTGGTTCACGGTCTAACTGTTCACAGTGAACATAAATAATACACCCATAGACTTCATTGAGAACCTTGGTAAGGGGCCAAGGTACTATAAATCCCCCACCCAACTATCAAAACGTGGTTCTGGCAATTTCCCATCAAGACAGATATCTCGAGTGAGACTGCATCTACGTCCCAGGTGTTGTCGACTGAGTTTTGCTCTGTTGGGCCAATATCTTGGGCTTTGTTGCACTGAGCAGAAGGGACTGAACCTAGGTCAAGATCATAGAGGAGGGAGAAAAGACAACGAACCCCCTTTTCCAAAGAAACTCATATAAAGGGTGGGTTTAACATAAGCTTAAACAAATAAATGCTATATTTAGAGTGTATCTAGGACTAAACCATAGATCTAGGCTTATATACTAGATAATCAAACTAGTATTTTAATAAAATCAAAGACTTAAACATCACCTTGGCGAGGCTATGACCAAGTCGTCACTATAAATGGAGATCTAGCGCTAAACAGAAGACACACCCTGCCATCAAACATTAACAAGTCTAGTTAAAACTTATCATTGCCACAAATAAAAAGTATGGCATGACAAATATGAATGTACTACGACCAATAGATTCATGTTACAACAAGAATGAGTAATAAATCATACACAATTTTTTTAAATAGAAATTATGGGTATGTGACATAGTAGTTGCTTCATGGGTGACAACATCATCAAATGTTGTACTATTGTAAGCATTAGATATTGTTGTATCATCAAATTTTATATTGCAACTATCACCCACGTGTGGATGAGAAATCTAGGATTCACCATCAATTTTTTGACATTCATTTTCTTTTGCTCTTGCAGGGTCTACCAAATTTTCATCTTCATCTTCTATAATTACTGTTGTCACATCATGACTGCTCCCACTTACACCAAAAGTCATGTTCAAAATATTCCAAACCTCTTTAGTTGTTTTGGTTGGTGCAATTTTAGGCAAAATACTCTCATCCATAGCTAGATGAATGAGACACAATGCTACTGCATAATTCTTCTTATCTGCTAATAAATTATCTTTCTGATTCTTTGACATGGATCCAAATACTTCTTGGTATGGTTCTTCAAAACAATTCAATACTATATTCCACAAATCATCAACACACAGCCTAGTCTTCATTTCGATGGACCAAAAATCATAGTTCCTACCTGAGAAATATGGGAGATGATAAAAAATATTAATCCAGTCATCTTGTGACTATATTTCAAAACCATCTACTTCAGCAGGTTCCTCAATACATGTCCCAAGTATTTATGTAATAACTTGGCCAATATCTTCTACATTATAGATTTTCTTCTTTATTTTCCTGGTCCTTCTACTCTTTCTCATTTCTTCTTTCTTTGTTTTGTTTATATTATTGTTTTGAGGTTGAGATTTTTAAAATCTTACTTTCATCCTTTCAAGGATTACATTCACCTTAGCATACTTCCACCCAACTTCACCTTAATTTCTTCATCCGTTTACACAATCCTTTTTTTCCAAACTCCAATAAATTATCATAAGAGATACAACTCTATCTTCATAATTTATTATTATTATTGATAGTATTTAAAAAAAAAACATTCAGTAATGCAGATCAACCAAAAATGCATTCAACCATGTATTCAGTGCTAAACAAAATTTCACTCTCCCCTCTTTTAATTTTCTTTTTTCTCAAGGCTAAGGCTTTATTTTTTTTATTTGTTCAACCACTTGACCTCCTTTTTTTAATATTCAACCTTTTTTTGCTTAAATCTTGGTCTTTAAGAAGTTTATCCTATTCACTCCAAGATTTATTTTCTTGTTTTTTTTCAACCACTTAACCTCATTTTTTTAATGTTCAGCCTTTTTTCCCTTGAATATTTGTCATTGAGAAGTTTAGTGTGTTCACTCCATAACTTTTAAGACTTTCTCATTTTTCTATTTCTACTTTTTTTTTAAAATTTGTCTTACTTTCTTTTTTACCAAATGAAAGCTTTCCTCTTTTTTAAGGAAAATACGGAGGCTACTAAGGTTTCCCTAAATCACTATCAACCTTCTTCTTTTTAATTCAAAACCTTTATTTGTGTGACCCATTTTTTAATGCTTTACCAACCTGCTTGTGATTTATGAGGCTTAAAACATAGCTCAAACACTTTACCCCTTTTTACGAACCTCGAAGGTGATCAGACTCTTCCCTAAGTTGACTGAGAAAGAGGATGAAGACCGTTTCCTAGAGCCTATTACTCTTCACGAAGTGGAAGCTATCCTCAGAGGTTTCAAGAAAGATAAACTCCCGGGCCCGGATGGTTGGCCGGTCGAGTTCTTTTTGGATTTTTTTGATCTTGTTGGAGAGGAACTTGTCTTGGCTACTGAACAAGCTAGAACTAGCGGGAATGTTACTGGTGCACTTAACTCCACCTTCTCGACTTTGATCCCTAAATGTGAAAATCCTTCTACCTTTGTGGATTTTCTACCTATCTCATTATGTAACCTTATGTACAAGGCCATATCCAAGATTGCTACTCTTCGTCTGAAACCCCTTCTGAACAGAACCATCTCTGCTCAACAATTTAGGTTTCTTAAGGATAGGCAGATTATGGAACCTGTGGGCATTACTTTGGAAATTCTACACTCTATAAAAACCAAGAACTCTAATGTGATGGTCCTAAAACTAGACTTGGTTAAGGCCTTTGATAGGGTAAAATGGACCCTATTGAGATTGCTGCTCCTACAGATTGGCCTGCCTCTGATTTGTGTGAACTGGATTATGGGCTGTGTTACAAATGCCTACTTTGTTGTCTTAGTTAATGGTACACCTTCTGAATTTTTTCCTAATTCAAGAGGTATTTGGCAAGGATGCCCCTTATCTCCCCTACTTTTCATCGTGGTGATCAAATGCCTTAGAAGGATTAATCTAGATGGTCAGCTTAAGGGATGGATTATAGGTTTTTAGCTCTCTTAGGATTTATCTATCACACACTTGCTTTTTGTTGATGATGTCCATTTATTCGGTTTGGCTACTATAAATGAATGGTATGCTTTTAAAGAAGCACTTGATATGTTCTACTCTACTTCTGGTATGCCTATTAGCGTGGAAAAATATTCCTTCCTTTTTTAGAATGTGGATGTTGGTACTCGGTGCCAAATTGCTCAGTTTCTCCCCTATAGAAAGGCTCCCATACTAAATGGGTTTAATTACTTGGGGTTTCTCCTTAAACCCTTGGGTTATAGATCATCAGGCTAGAATTGGATGGTGGAAAGGTTTGGAAAAAGGAGTAAAAACTGGTCTTATAGGCTTCTTTCTCTGGGAGGTAGAGTTGTACTTATCAATTTAGTCCTATTTGGACTTGCTATTTACTAGTTTGCTCTGGCCAGATGCCCTAAATCTATTTTAAATCGGCTGAGGCAAGTCATCTCATCTTTCTTATGGGGGATCATTTATGGTCATTAGAAATACCATCTCACTGGCTGGGATTCGATATCAATCCCCATCAAATGTGGGGGCTGGGGTATCAAGAATCTGCAATGGTTTGTGATCTCACTTCGTCTTAAGAATTTATGGCTTCTACTTAATGGGAACGGTATCTGGAACTGGATCATTTCATTTAAGTACCTTAAAAATACTCCTTTGGTGGACTGGATTAGAGCTCAAAAATTCACTATAAATGGAACTTCTTACTTCTAGAATGGGTTTATTAGAATTTTATCATGGATCACTGGTCAACTTGGCTGGAAGGTTGGAAGGTGGGTAATGGCTTAAATATTCATCTGGGCATTGATCCAATTACTGGTACGGATGTTGATGTAATTGTAACTTCAGAATGTATTCACTTGTATTTTCCTATGTATTGTAACCCGATGTTTATTCCAGGATGTATTGTAATATATTTGAGTCATGTCATACCCCGATGTTTATTCCAGAAAGTTTCTATAATGAGAAAGTCATGTCAAGTCATTGTGGGTAACCCTCCTATTGGTCAAGGGTTAAAGTCCCCACAGTTGTGGGGCCCTTGGGTTATTAGACTATCCTAGTGAAGTCGAACCTAGGTGAGTCATTGTAAGTCGGGGCAATAGTCCCCACCATTGTGTTACCCTCCTATTGGTCGAAGGAGGCAAAGTTCCCATAAGTTGTGGGGCACTAGGGTTATTAGACACTCCTAGAGATGTCAACTCTAGTAAATTATTAAGTGAGGCCGACATGTTGGAGTGAGTTCCAAGTGAACAGAAGAATATAAATAGAGAGTGAGAGCCTCTCTATTTATTATACTCATACACACACACTCACTCATTGGGGCGCATGAGTGAGATAGGAGAATCTCTCTCAGTGTGAGAGAGAGAGACTTCTGTTGTCGAGAGATCATCTTACTGTTTTCTGGTTTTACCTTTGGTGCTGATTCTATCTCTGAGGAAGTTTCGGGGTTTTCTCCTTTATGGTTTCCCTGAGTAAAATTATTTATGTCTCTTGTATCTTGTGTTGTGGTTATGTTTTATTGCTATGCTTGTTATTCTCTCAGTTAAAAGATCCTAAGATCATAATGCTAGCTTAAATGTTGAAAAACTAACATGGTATCAGAGTTAACCTGAGAAAAAGACATTGTGCAGCTACAGAAGCTAGGGATTCTTACTTTTCGGGTCTCTCTCCACAATCCATAAACAAAAGTATGCTAGGATGACTCTCCATTGAAGGGCGCATCTTTTTGTCGAAGCAAAATTTGATTTCAAGCATTTTCAGTTTTCGATGCGGAAATTAGGGATTTCTATAGAAGAGGAATTTTTGAGTGAGCCCAGCATAGGATTTTTCTTATCATCAAAATCGAATTTTAGAGACCTGCATCAAGAAATTTGGTTGGGTGAAATCTGGGAAAATCAAACCCTAGTTTGAACCCGAGCTAGAAAAACCCTAAATACTAAAACTGCTAAGTTTTGGTACATTCGCTATAACTTGATATTGGCGAAGGCTCAGAAGTTGAATATTTCAGAGGCCGAAGATAAAATCCTTATTTGTACTGTTTCCAAAATTCAAGCTTATATTCGCTATATTCTGGGAGATATTATCCCTCCAAGTTAGGGTTCCAGCCTCTTCAAGAATTCATCCCTAAACAAGACACCTGGGGAGAATTGAAATATCTTGGGATACAGAGGTCCAAATGGCATTCCTAAAGATGTTCCAAAAAGGACACAGACTTTACTTTCTATGGTCTGAAGTTCAGACTCAGAAGATGAACCAGTGACATGTGGAAATCTATACAACTTTGCTGTTCTGAACAGTCTTGTAACAGGTCCCCTTGGGAAAAGGATCATAAATCCCAATTGGTGAAACCAATTCTAATGAAACTTGTGCCGTTGGATCAGGGACATGCAAGGATATTTCAGTGTGAAGTTTTAGACATAGAGGAGTACTAATTTAATAGATATCACAGAAACAGTGATAGGAATTTCTGACGAAGAAATTGGAAAATTAGGGCTTCCTGTTCTGGGAGCTTCCCTCCACTATTTTCAAAAAAGGAGTACATTGGAAAAATCCATTTGAAGAGATATATCTTTCTATCTAATCAAATCTAAAATATTCCAAGTTTTTAAACTTAGGGTTTCTCTGTCAAACCCTAGATCAACCAGCTCCGAAACCAGGACGGACACCTCAAATCAGTAAGATCTAATATTTTGCTATTTTCATTTGAGGTTCTCATTTCAAAGAGATCTATCGCATCAGATTGATGATAAGATTTGTAAAGTTGACAACTTCCAAGCATGGAAGTATATGATCTCTCTGAAGAAAATGAATTGGACACCTACATGAGTAGAGAGGTTCCAGTTCTAGAGGGAGATGAGGCTAGAAGCCTTACACAAGAAGAACTTGGTCAAGGCCAAGAAGAACATTGTTGATTCAGTCACGGATCAACTTGTACCACAAGTGTCCTCCATAAAGACACTAAAGATGTTTGATTTCTCAACCAAGCTATTTGAAGGGAAGAACATAAATCAGAATATGAACTTAAGAAACCAGTTGAAGAATGCGAAGATATAGAATGCAGAGACCTTATAGTCATACTTTACAAGAGCCTCTCAAATCAAAGAACAACTTGAAGCGGTAAAAGAAAAACCGGAGAATGCAGAAGTGGTGATAGCCACCTTGAATGGCCTCCCAGGATCATGGGATTCATTCATTCGAGGAATGTGTGCCAAAAGGAAGTGATTACTTTCAGTAGACTCTAGGAAGAAGAAGAAGCTCAACTCATAAGAAGAGAAGAGAAGATGGGAGCAATTGAATATCAAGCTCTCATCATCCAAAGAAGATCTCTCAAGCAATGAGGAATATGAAGAACTCAACTCTTGAAGCACCTCTTATCCTCCTTAGCATTTGGATAAGAAACGATGCTATCATGAATGAAGAAGACGATGAAGCCAAAGGCTTAAGAAGAATTCTACCCATGAAACAAATAAAGATAAGTATTTAATTGTCATTTCATGATATTGTTTTGTTATGCATTTGTTTATATTCAGTTGATGTATTATGCATGATAGGATGTTTGCATTAATGACAGTATACTACTAATATGCATGTGATGGGTAAGTAGCTCATGGTGCTATACAACTCTCCATTGCTACTTATCTAGAATGAAACCTCTTTGCTGACATATTGGATTAGTGTACAATCTCAATGTTGTCCCGATAGAGATGGAAGGCATCTAGAAAGTTTCCGTGAGATATGGATGGATGTTGTATTGGCTAAAATAGTTGCATGATCATATAGTTATGCATAAGAATTTTTCATTATGAATATACATTATGAAATGTTTCTAACCATACAATTGCATTTTACTTGTAGGAAAGATCATATACATAATTGCCTACAATAAAAGAAGGATGAGACTTGTTCCGAAGAACAAGTGACGACAGTCCAAGATGAAGAATAATATGACGAATGCAGCGACATCATTGATGCGGAACCTTCAAGCTATGAAGAAGTAACCAAGAAGAAAGGGAAGACCAGTTCAAGAAGAATGATGTCTAGGATGCCGTATCGACACATGAAGAGAAGTTCATAGTTCCATCATGTAGTAGATGGAAACATCATACAAGACAAGATTTGTAGCATGAGGCCTCTCACGAAAAGAAGGCCTAGACTACGAAGAGACATTTGCAGCAAGTAAGAGTTTAAACACATATATGATGAGCTTGATGAAGATCTTAACCTTTGTTACAAGGTTGAAGATGCAAGTCTATACACTAGATAGAATATTAGTAGCATAGGAAGCTACTTGTCACTCCGGTACAGAATGTTTCAGTGCATAGAGTACGGAAGACAGAGGGAGTATGATGCTCCACTTCAGAGGGAGTGACTGCAGAAGATCTAAGGTTCGACCTGGTACAACAGGATGGATAGATTACTAATGACTCTAGGCTTTACTGAGAGTAAAGAAGACTCCAACCTTTGCTTCAAGGTTGAAGGCGAAAGACCAGTGATACTCCTGTTATGTGTTGATGCACTATTTTTCTAGGCATAGAGGTGTGGACAAGGGAAGTATGTAGTAGAGATCCTGAATAGGTTCAAGATGATGGACTACATGACCACACCTATGGCATTGAACCTGGAGCTGTTCAGTGATGCTTCATCAAAGATGGTTGATGCTATGATGTATCGTCAGATGATTGGGTCATTGATGTACCTGATGAACACAAGACCATATATTTGCTTTGCTGTGAACACCTTGAGCCAGTTCTTGACAGATTCAAGAAATGTTCACTTGGTTGCTGCAAAGCATATTCTAAGGTACCTAAGGGGTACAGTTGATTATGGGTTAAGTATGAGTCGAATCAAAAGATTAACCTAGAGGGTTATGTCGATTCAGATTGGGCAGGTAGTGCCATCGATAGGAAGAGCACTTCATGGTGTTGCTTCAATATGGGATCAAGTGTGATCTTCTGGTTTAGCAGGAAGCAATCTTGTGTGGCACTAATTACAGCTAAAGTAGAGTATGTTGCATCTTGTTCAACTAGTTGTGAGGCAGTATGGCTACGGAAGCTACTGTCTAATATATTTGATCTCCAGTTGGATGCTACTTGTATACATTGTGAAAACCAGAGTTGCGTGAAGTTGTAAGAGAATCCAGTGTCCCGTGACAAGTCAAAATGTATCAAGATCAAGTATCACTATATTAGGGATATGGTGCAAAGGGGAGTAGTGAAGCTCCAGTATGTTGCGACAGAGGAACAGATAGCTGATGTATTGATGAAGCCGTTGGCTAGGGTGAAGTTCATGTACTTTAGGGAGAAGCTTAGTGTTCTCCAGATCAAGGTTTCATCCAAGAGAAAGTGATGAGACCCATAGCCATTCTAACATGGTGAGAGGATTGGTTCCTTCCATGGTTAGATGTAATGGCTAAGCCATTCTGTCATGGTGAGAGGATTGGTTCCTTCCATGTCAGATATGAGTGTTGAGATCCATAGCCATTCTGACGAGTAGGTCAGATATAAGGGCTGATACATTCTGTCATGGTGAGAGGATTGCTTCCTTCCATGCCATATATGAGTGCTGGCCATTCTATCGAGTAGGACAGATGTAAGGGAAATTTCCATTCTTTGAATGGAGCTTCCTGGTGAGGTACCAGGAACACTCAGTCTAGGACTGAGTAGCCATTCTGATGTGATAGAGGGATGTGTTCCCATTTGATCAGATGTAAGGTCTAAACCATTCTATCATGGATAAAGGATTAAGTTCCTTCAATGTCAGATGTGAGTGTTGGCCATTCTGACGAGCAGGTCGGATGTAAGGGCAATTTCCGTTCTCTAGGAGAATGGAGGCACCTGGTTAGTTACCAAGTAGCTCAGTTGAGGAGGATTGGGGGCCATTCTGATATGACTGTAGGATTGGTTCCTACAAGATCAGATATGAGTGCAATCCCTTCCATAATTGTGGTAGGATGTGTTTCGGCCTAGGTGGATGTAAGTGCATAAATATTTCATCATTATCGTAGGATTTGTTTCGGCCTGGGTGAGATTCTTTCATCATTGTGGTAGGATGTGTTTTGTCCTAGGTGAATTTGCAGAGTCTTTCATCATTGTGGTAGGATGTGGTTCCGGCTTGGATGAAAGTATGGAAATTTTCCATCATTGTAGTAGGATATGGTTTCGTCCTGGGTGGGAGTGCAGACCTCTTCCATCATTGTGGTAGGATGTGTTCCCACCTAGATGGATGTGAGTACTGTGCCTTTTTTACAAGTAGGTTAGATGTAAGTGCTGAGCCTTTTCACGGATGATAGCAGTTGTGTCCTATCATGCTGGTGAATGTGAGTGCTGGGCCTTTCTGATGTGATTATAGGATTGGTTCCTATATGATCAGATGTGAGTGTTGGGCGTGCCTTTCTGATGAGTAGGTCATATGTAAGTGTTGGACGAGCTTTTCTGATGAGTAGGTCATATGTAAGTGCTGGACGGGCCTTTCTGACGAGTAGGTCAGATATAAGTGTTGAAGAAGACCTACATGGAGGCTAGGCCTACAACCAGCATGAAAAAGGGTTGGCTCTGTAGAACTTCCTGTGACGAGAAGAATCATAAGATAGCACCCGTGATGATCTAGATCAAGTGATGATCTAGATCCAATGAAGATGATCCAACAGTGATGATCCAGATCCAGTGATGATGCCCAATGATGATCCAGATCGAGTAATGATCCAGATCTAGTGATGATGATCCAGATCGAGTGATGATCTAGATTCATTGATGATGATCCAGATCAAGTGATGATCCAGATCCAAATGAAGATTACTTACAGATGAATATGACTCGAAGATGAAGATGACCTCAAGATGACGAAGACCTGACGATGACCCAGATGACATAGAGAAGAAGACTTGTGCTGATAAATTGTGTCAAGAGAATACCTTCCTAGTTAAGAGGGAGTATTGATGTAATTGTAACTTCGAAATGTATTCACTTGTATTTTCTTACTTATTGTAACCCGATGTTTATTCCGGGATGTTATGTAATATATTTGAGTCATGTCATACCCCGATGTTTATTCTGGGAAGTTTATATAATGAGAAAGTCATGTCAAGTCATTGTGGGTAACCCTCCTTTTGGTCAAGGGTTAAAGTCCCCACAGTTGTGGGGCCCTTGGGTTATTAGACTATCCTAGTGAATTCGACCCTAGGTGAGTCATTGTAAGTCAGGGCAATAGTCCCCACCATTGTGTTACCCTCCTATTGGTCGGAGGAGGCAAAGTCCCCACAAGTTGTGGGCACTAGGGTTATTAGACACTCCTCGAGATGTCAGCTCTAGTAAGTAATTGTTAAGTGAGACCAACATGTTGGAGTGAGTTCCAAGTGAACGGAAGAATATAAATAGAGAGTGAGAGCCTCTCTATTTCTTATACTCATACACACATAATCACTCATTGGGGCGCATGAGTGAGAGAGGAGAAGCTCTCTCAGTCTGAGAGAGAGAGACTACTATTGTCGGGAGATCATCTTACTATTTTCCGGTTTTACCTTTGGTGTTGATTCTATCTATGAGGAAGTTGCGGGGTTTTCTCCTTTATGGTTTCCCTGAGGAAAATTCTTTGTGTCTCTTGTCTCTTGTGTTTTGCTTTTTATTCTCTCAGTTAAAAGATCCTAAGATCATAATGCTAGCTTGAATGTTGAAAAACTAACAATGGACTCTTCTTTCCTCTTGCCGGAGGACCTTCGTGATTATTTATATGATTTTGGGATTACTAGTCTGGCCCAAGCACATAACTTGGGGGGTCCTTCTACTGGGCTAAATTACTGGTATTCAGCGACTGATCTCTTCTTGGGTGGTGTGTGGGCCAATCAATGGTCCTGTTATGTTAATGGCCTGTCACATGGAGGCATTAGAATGGGTGAGCACGAGGACTCTCTGCTTTGGTTGTTTGATAAAACAAAAGGATTGGTCACGTCATAAAACTCCTATGTGCTGATCGTATCTGCGCATTTGCATCATATTAGTGATGAACTTATTCTAAAGATTTCGGGCTTCAACATTCCTCTAAAACTAAAATGTTTCATTTCCCTGGCTGTTAACAACAAAATTAATACCTGGGATAACCTGAAAAAGTGGGGTTGGGTTGGACCTAACAGATGCTGTCTTTGCAACTTAGATGAGGAATCGGTTGAACGCATTTTTGGTGGCTACTCTTTCATGAAGGAGGTCTTTCTTGGCTTGGGGAATTTGTTTGGTTTTCATTTTCAGTGGCATGCCTTATCCCTTTCTGCAAATTTGTCTACTTGGGTCTCTTTGGGTGGAAAGTACTTACATTTGCCTCTCTTTTGTATCTAGCATATCTGGAAATGCAGGAACAACTCCATTTTTGATGATAAGGTTCCATTTAATCCCAAAATATGTCATGGGATCTTGGCTGATACTATTTCTCATCAAGTGCCTCCAGTTATCAGGAATAAGATCAGGGTTATTGGTGACCCCCCACAAAAAAAAATTCCCTTGTTTTTTTTTGATGGAGCTGCAGCTGACTCTCTTGGGGGTGTTGGTGTCTGTATTTGGCTTAATGAGCAGCACTCTCTCTCCATCAAATTGGGTTGCGGGCCTAGTACAAACACAAGAGCGGAGCTACTGGCACTTTGGACATCATTATACATCGCCAAAGATATTGGGTTGCCATACCTTCATATCTTTGACGATTCCTCAGTGATTATAAACTGGGAAAGAAACATATCCACTCTCTCAAGGGGTGAATTTAGATGCCCAGTGTATAAATATCAGGAAAATCATATCTTGGTTCACCTTTGTGGATTTATGTCATGTCTTTAGGGAACATAATCAGAGGGCGGACACACTATCCAAGGATGGGCTTAGTATGGTTGTCGGCAATCTTTCCCTCACTGAAACATGTGGGATGAAGTTTTTGGGGAAGTTTCACTCCAGATATTTTGAAGAGCATTGCTCTGGTTCTTAGACTATTGTCTCTTGACTCTTGATTTGTGAAAGTTTATTGGTTGAGCTGATCTGTATTGTCTCTGGATTTTGAGTGTTACAAGCCCTGACATGGATAGTGTGCATGGGTTCTTATTATTTTCTATAAGGACACATGACTGAGTGCCGACTTATCATTTATGAGAGGAAATTTTTTGTATTTGAGTGCCATCTTCTAGTTGCTAAGCTCTATGGATGTGAACCCCCTTGATTATACTGTTGATTGATAAGGGCTCCTTAGTTTTTTGGACTATTGTAATCTGCTCATGTACCAAGTTCCTTTGATTCAATAGAATAGCAAGAAATACCTTTTTTCACCTGAAAAAAGTTAACTCTTTTTCATAACAAGTACACACCAAATAACCTTGATTCACATACTCCAAGTACATGTGCAATTAACGTTAGATTTCAAAAGTGACTTAGCTTTTTTTCATAAAATATTTCACATACCAAAAAACCTTCGGTCACATCATTCTTGAGGTTTGGACAATGGTTTTCAACCGTCCATCTCCATGGTAAACCTGAGCGGTAAAATTAACTTTTAATTAGATTTTATTTTTATGGGGTTTTATGCATTACCTTTTTCAAGCTCCTCCACATTTAGTGAGAACCCTTTCACTCCACGAGCTTCTTGGATCCTCAACAAAATCAATGGTGGCTTCAGCCCATAAATTATAATCTGTTGCTTGGGATTTATGTTATTGCACAAGGCTCTACTTAGCTTCCTTCTTAAATATTTCGACTCTCTAATGACTGCAGTCTTCCTTTCTACGCGTGTGGAGATAGTTCTGCTGCAGATCTCTTCTTAATATTCCAACTTTATTCAACTACACTTTATTCTCTTTGTTATACAAAGAGTTATTGACAATCATTTCAAAGAATTTTATAAGATACCCAAATGAATTCCATATACTCGACAACCTAGTCATGCTTATTAACTAGTATTGGTGAGGCTTCCTTATAATGTGTTTCCACATATGTAACCCTATGCATTGAAAAGTGAAATCAAGCATATGGTTCAAGAAGTTGTAGAGATTGGCATCATTTGAGCATGTAAAAGTTCCTTTTCTTTATTGGTGGTGATGCTTTATAGAAAATATTGTTCATAGTTATTGTGTTTTAAATATAGGGATATAAACCATATCACCATAAATGATAATTTTTCTATTCCTATTTTTGATGAATTATTAAATTCATTATGTGGAGAATTTTTCCTTGTTGAGTTAGATCTTAATTGAGATTATTATCAAATCATAAAGTTGATGAATAAATTTCCAAAATATCCTTTAAAACACATGATGGTCATTTGAGACTTTGGTGATCCATTTTGGCATTATTAACTCACCTTCAACATTTCAAATGTTGATGAATTCTATTTTCAACCCGTTACTCTAAAATTTGTGATGGTATTCGTTGATGATATACTAGTTTATAATAAATATTTGGAAGAATATGTACAACATATTGACATGTTATTAATATTAATGGAGGAACAACAAATATATCGAAATCCATCCAAGTATTATTTTCAGGTTTAAGAAGTGGAATATTTTGGTCATATTGTATCTCATGTGGGAATTAAAGGGGTTCTTGACAAAATAAAATCTATAGTGGAATTGAAAATTCCTAATACCTAGAATAACATTAGGGGATTAGTAGAATTGATAAGCTATTACAAACATGTTTTTCAAGAACTATGGTCTAGTAGTAGCATATCTAAGATCATTACAAACAATGATACATTTTCTTGGACTTAATAATTAACACAATGTTCTGAAAAAACATAAGGATAACATGTGTACACCTCCCATGCTAACCATGACCAAAATCACAAAAAAAAACATTATTGTAGAGTGTGATTCTTAGTGTTACGATTATTAATTAATCCTCTCTAGACCATCATAGTCTATTTGTATGTTCCTATCTTATGAGGTCATTTCCACTTCACTAGTGCATGGTGGACTCACCTAGGGTCCACCTACCACTGAATGTGCTTGTCGACATGAGTTTAGGAGCTCCAAGGACCAATCCCTATAATTTAGGAACCAACTCTGACTGCCACTAGAAGTTTCCAACAATTGACCCTAATTGGTGTTTAGTTATGTTCAGTTATGCTCTGATTCCCATCAGCTAGTCCACTCTCAGTAAGCCTAGCACCATTTTGCATGATTTAAGGGAGGTAGGGCACATTTTATCACCTACGTACATCAATTAACTGGTTGTGAACTGATTCAGTGATCCAAAGTTGTATTAGTGAGCTCCAGTGGGATTTTCCCACACCAAGTTGGCTCCGAAGTTAGTCCAGATTGATAGATTCAAATCCTATCCTAGGCATTCAAATTTTCCTATTTGTAACACCGTTGTATTACATATTATTTATTAATTAATGGATGTAATGATATTCTTCCAATTTTTCCTCCATCTGCGTGCAATTTTTCCATGAGTAATTTATCACTCTCTACTAAATTCTTCTCTCTCTTTTGCATCCTTCTTTTCTCATTGAATTCATGCATGCCTGGAGATCCTATGCTTTATTAAAATAAACATTGTATCAAAGAGGGTATCTAGGCCATATTCAAACCTTAGAAACTTCCATTGATGCACCAGAAGTAATTGGGTTCCGCATAAATCTTGGTATTATTTCCTTGCTCTCTCTGGATTATGTCCAAATAAGTCTATCCAGGTGTAATGCAACGAGAGAAAGTGCACATGTTGATGTGGATATTTTTTGAATTGGTTTCATTTGAATTGAAGTGTTTTTGCATGCAAATTGAAAATTTTCTGAAGAATTAGTTATTTCTTGAAGATGTAAGATGGAGAATTGAGTAACTTTGACACCCAGAATCCTCACACCCTTCAATTATATTAATTGGAGGTATGATATGTAGATGGTATTACACGACAAGGGACTATATAGGTCACCATGGGAAGAGAGGTCGAACCCCATTAACATCTTGAAATATTGAAGTATTTGAACAATATTGATGAAGAATTTGGCTTCATGTGCATCCAAATCTTTAGAGATTTTCTCTTTCACCCTGAGGGATTAAGAACACCAAAAGAAGCATGGGAGAAGATTGAATCCTCATTTAGAAAACATGATTAGATGATGGGCCATATCCTAGAGAATGAGATGATAGTACTACAACCTAGCAACTTCGAAACTATACAACAATTCTTTTTTCAAAATTCAAATCATTGGTCATGCAATGCAAGCAATGTGAGATTGACAAGAAGGATGAGCAATTGGTTCTCTCAATTTTGAGCAAACTTGACCAAAAATTCTTAGTGTTCATATCTACCTTTCACTCTGGGACACTATCTACTCCTAATGGGTGAATGCATTCATAGAGTTTCTAATACATGAACAAGACAAGATGATACAGATGGGATCCCTCAGAGCCTCTCCAAATCAATCTCTCTTGGCTAGTGAGACAAAGAATGCACAAGCAAGGAGGAAGTAGAAAGGAAATGAAAAAATGAACACTGGATTCGAAACTAAGGAAGAGTTTGATTCAATAAATGAATCCTCAAGCTTTAATAAGAACAAACATAAGAGGTTTGACAACACCAAGTGCTCCTACTGTAAGAGAGGAAACCATACAGAGAAATATTGTATGAATAAGACCATAGCTCATATGTCAAAAATCCTTGAGAAACAAAATATTTCCCTCTCTGAAGGCATAAGGAAGGCTGACTCTGGAGACAAGAATGAATATCATGATGAGAAATGCCATGCACGGAAGGTTGGTTTTTCAAAATCACATGCCTTCCTCATTGATTCAGGAGCCTCCAATCACATGGTTGCATCGAAATAATCATTATGTTCATTAAAACTTATTGATGGTCCAAGTATTCACATGGGATATGACACTCAAATCCAAGTTGAAGGAAAGGGTTCAATCAATTTAGAGCATGGAGTGTTCAAGAATGTACTATATGTTCCCTCCTTAGTAGAAAATTTGTTGTATGTATACTAGATGACTCATACAGACTCACCAAAGCAATTAGTAGTTGGTATCGAGTCAATGGAGATCTCAGATATCTCAACTGGGAATCTTATAGTGAAAGGTATTGTAAACTACGCCTCCAAGGCATATGAGTTCTCACACTTTCTACCATTCTCAGATCTAGTTCCATCTTAGCTTCCATTTGAAAGGGAAAGTAATTTCATCATATATAAACCTTTTGCATATGATAATGTTTCCATTAATGTTTCAGATTCAGAATTCAAAGCAGAGGACCAAGTTGAATCAGTTTATGGAATTTAATATGAACTTCAATCATATCTAGATCGAGATCCAGTCCCTACTCCCAATCCTATGCCTAAATGGGCTCAAAAGTTTATTGAGACAACTGGGAACATGACTGGAGAATCATCTAGCCTGAGGAGAACAATATCTTAGTTTCAAAAATATATTCTTGCACTATGTCAAGAAAATTCACTTCTTCTTTGAGAGGTGATACAAACTCTTAGAGAGATTCTACATGATGGTAAGGTCTGATCAACAATTCTACTAACTGAGGAAAAAATTGGATCATGTCACTCTTCCTCCAGAAAGAAGAGACAAAGGAAACATTTCTTCTCCTATCTGTCATCAGATTGGAAGAAGGTGGAGAGGTTCACATGAAAAGTACCATGAAACTAGTGAACAGAAGAACCATCACACTCTATGTTGCTATGTTCTTTACATACATATATAAGCAACCTATAAACTAGTTTGGGAAGTTTCCCATATTAACTCAACAAATTAACTCTGTTTATGACTATCACATCTACTAACCAATCTTGTACAGTATGGATCTTACTTCTGTCAATAATACATTGTCTAACTTACTTATGTCAGAGGTTTATGTATGACAAAGGGAGAAATCACTCCTTCTTACACTCCCCCTTAATTTCGACCATATTCTGCTACAACACTAACATGCTTAAGCAATTCCTTTAAGGGATTAAATTCATAATTTTCAGAATTCATTATGCCTACTTGTCTAGGCTCACAATTACTAAAAAAAACCACATTAATTTTTTTTTGCTTTATATGGTTGCAAACTTATCAAATATTGTCCTGTGCTTCTTATTGGTATTGCTTTCTTATTCCTTTTACTCCAAACTTTGCATTCACTGATTTTTCTAATTTTTACTTGATATGGTTGAAAACTTATCACATCTTGTCCTCTACTTCTTGTTAGTCGTGCTTTCTTCTTCCTTTTAGTCCAAACTTTGCATTCACTAATTTTTATGAAATTATTTATCTTCATCTTCACCTTTTTCTACATCCTCTATATTTTCTGAGGTTCTTCAAACTTGATTTCCATCCCATATTCTTTTGTTTTTGAAGCTTCATCACTGTAATATACTTCAGTGTCATTTTCATCAATATTAACTTCATTACTTCCATGATCAGAGTCAAATAAACCATAAACAATAGTATAGTTATTTTCTTTTCTTTTATCTCAGCTTCATTTTTAGCATTAGCATTCTGCCACATGGTCATTAGATGATAATAATGCTTCATTTACTCTGGGGTCCATTTCTCAAAGTGTTCATCTATGAGTAATTCTTGATTGAATTCTTCTTGTTGAAAATTGTGCATATATGTTTTAAGTTCAACTGCAATTTTTTCTTGCACAATTTACTTGGTATTTTCAAGTCAATCTTTAAGAAACATTATTTTATTATCATAGTTTGTTAGCTTTTGTGACCGAGTGTGATTCCATATTTTTTTCAAATGTTATTAACTGATTGTTGCTTTCAACGCCTACAAACTTAGAAATATTTGTTATATTTTTAAATAACTTATTTTCATTTTGCTCTACTAGTTCTTCTTCTTCTTCATCATCATCTTTACAAAATACTTGGTTTGTTTTAACCTCTTCTTCAACATCAATGCCATCATCAATACTGACTTCATTATTCACTTTTTTGATCTATGTTGCAGCCTTTGTACTGCCATCAACTAAGATTCTCACATATGCAGCTACAACGCAGTCCACTTCAACATAGTTTGGATTTTCAAGCCATTCTTCAATGAGCTTCAGTTCAACATTAAAATTAGAAATACTATGATTTTCTTCAACTTGTGGATCATCTTGGATGCATTCATCTTGAAGTAATGCTTTTTCAAATTCTGCAGTAAATTGTAGTCTTCATCGTCTTCATTTTCCTTCTTAGTTGTTGACTGATTTGTCTTTGTACTTGCACATTCACAAATAATAAAATTATTATGAAAAACTTGTGTCCTCATGGACTTGGCCTTCACGTGCTCTTCTTATTTGTCTTCATTTTCTTCTTCATCCTTAGTTGGTTGTCCTGCAACTATCTTAGTTGCATCATCTTCAACTATACAAGCCTCTACTTCAGCAATCAGGCTATCAATTTCTTTATCATTTTCATCCACATGTGCACTTTCATAGTGGGATTCCCAAATGCTAATTTTTTCAACCTTCTTTGCTTCTGTAGATTCCATAACAACATCATCTTCAATAACTACCGTTGAATCCAAAACATCATCTCCAACTACTTCGATGGAAACTTGATCTCTTCATCTTCATCAACATTCTTTGTTGAGTTAACCAAACCACTAGATTCTACATGGGTAGCAATATCATCAAATGTTGCATTACTCTAAGCAATAGATATTGTTGTATAATCAAATGTTACATTGCAACTATCATCTGCATGTGGTTGAGCACTCTAGGATTCACCATCAATTTCTTGAGATTAATTTTCTTTTGCTTCTGCAATATCTACCAAATTTTCATCTTCATCTTCTATAGTTGTTGTTGTCCCATGATGAGTGCTACCCCTTACACCAAAGTCATATTCAAAATATTCCAATCTTTTTTGGTTGTTTTGGCTGGTGCAATTTTAGGCAAAATACTCTCATCCATAGCTTGATGAATGAGAAACAATATTGTTGCATCATTATTCTTATCTATTAATAAATTATTTTTATATTATTTAACAAGGATTCAAATACTTCTTAATCTACTTATTCAAAACCATTCAATACTATATTCCACAAATCATCAATATAGAACCTAGTCTTCATTCCGATTGACCAAAACTCATAGATCCTATCTGAGAAATATGGGAGATGATATAAAATATTACTCTAGTCACCCTTTGACTATCTTTCAAAACCATCTGCTTCAGCAGGTTTCTCAATACATGTCCCAAGTATTTGTGCAATAACTTGGCCAATTTATTCTACATTATATATTTTCTTCTTTTATTGTTTGATCGTTCTGCTCTTTCCCATTTATTCTTTCTTTGTTTTTTTTTATATTCTTGTCTTCAAGTTAAGCATCTAAAAGTTAACTGTAGCATCCCCGACCCTCTGACCGGCGAAGAGGACGCTACCATAACATTAAACATCTGGGCAACCGCCCCATGAACATGTATGTACACAAAATGCTGAAACAAAATGCTATGAACTAGAACATGCATACATGATTATTTATCATACATAGCGGAAGAAAACATACATTCATTCAACATGTTCATCATAATTTATTCATAGTAAATATAATTGCAGAAGTAAAATAGACAAGGTTACTTATCTTATGAAGAACTTGTCCCGCAACCAGCTACGTCGCCGCAACATTCCACCCAACCATGGGCTAGCGTGCTCCTTAATCTCTCAGCAATTCTGCCACCCCCGAGCTGGGTATGATTCCCAAAGGAATAAGGAACAAGAAGGCTTACACATAACCAAGGATACACAACACACAACCAAGCTAACACAGTTGGGTTTATCAGGCCATCAATAAGATAGCCAAGCCAACATGGTCAGGTTTATCAGGCCATCCAGGAGCTGGGAAAGGCTAAATGCTAAGCTGGTGATCCCATTACAAAGCTAGGAACACCTACACCAGAACTAGATTGACTTCGAAGACACCCACACACACCCAACACAAGGAATTAGTCCCTTCTCTGCTACACAGTCCCTCAGGCCCTTACTTCCCTTCTAGTGCTATTCAGTGGTTGTGGAGAAGAAATCCATTCCTATAGCTCTATCTACGTGGTTTCCAAACACACCAGGTTTATCAAGAAAACCAATCCCTCATCCCTACTGCCAACACAATCCGAAGACCAACCATTACACGCATGCAATCAACCAGCAGTCCTAGCTTAGATAGGGAAAATAAATCTTGAGTCGTTCTTGGCCCTATCATGGCAAAAATGACTCCCAAGCAACTTACAGCAGTCCCAAAACGTATCAGCAAAAACAGCTCACAATGTGAGTAAAACAACAGTCCGTCCTGGACAATGAAGCCACTGGGAAGACTTAGACAGCTCACAATGGGGAAGGAAAATCTGCCTCCCAACCTGCGCTAGAAAGAAATTTACACCAAACCCCGGAATTCGGATGCAACACACACCAGATACCACTCCATGGAAAACGTGAATGATAGTAAAAAATGGCTCCCTCTCCTGGCTACGTGAGGCCAAAATAGAAAGAATCTTCTGCGTGAGACACAGGACGTTTTTCCTTGCGTGAGGATGAACCGACAATGGAGAGATGGGCATAATGGAGAGAGAGGAGAGTCCACCTGCGTGAGGAAAAATGATAGCGAATCCCAATCCGCGCATGAGGATGAGCCAGAATGGAAGGAATCCATAGTGGTTTTTCTGCCTACGTGAGGGTCAACCTGCTGGTGGAGTGTGCATGTGGGCAAGGACTGACAGTCCTGCCACACTCCACTCCCCAGCCAGAACTGCCCCAACTAACAACAGAACTTTTAATGGTGGTAGTTGGATAAGACAAGGGAAGGTGAGCAAGTTAAAAAAGGTTTAACAGCTGACACATGGATTTTCCCCATAGGTTCAAAGTTTAATAATTCCCCCCCTTATCCTTGGGAAAATCATGCCCCTTCTAAATTTAGTTGTCGCAAACATAGCTGGTTGGGTTATTTTATTAAAGATGCACATTTACATGATGACAAAACTTAATATATGCTATATACCACGATAGACCATCGACAGCGATTCCTTTCACCGAATCATAACACAACTAAATCGATGGTGGGGCTTTTTCCTTTAGCTCCACACCACGATCCATTACAATATATACATCATGTACATGTAATGAAATGGGGTCAAAACTAAGGTGTTACATTCCCCTCCCCTTTCAATAGCACTGTCCTCAGTGCTTTATAAAATTTGAACAAAATGCTACACTGGTACTGCCTCAGTGCTCTGCAGAATTGAACAAAAATGGATGTGCCAACTGCATGTCATCCTCTGGCTCCCACGTAGCCTCTTCAGGTCCGTATTGCTCCCATTGCACCTTTACTTGACCTATGGCCCAGTTTCAGAGCATTGTGACCTTCATGTCGAGGATGAGCATTGGATCGGTTCGAAACTCTCCCTCGGGTTCCACCTGAATCACATCCTAATTTATCGCATGGTTAGGATCATGTGCATATTTCTTAAGCAAAGAAACATGAAAAACATTATGAGCTCTAGTACTAGCAGGCAATGGAAGTCTATATGCAACTGACCCTATTCTTTCAAGCACTTCAAATGGCCCACAATATCTTGGTGACAGCTTGGCACAACTTCCAAGATTCAAGGAAATCTTCTTTTCCCTCACTCTGAGGTAAACATGATCCCCAAAACTGAACTCCCTATTCACCCTTTGCTTATCTGCATAGATTTTCTGTCTATCCTATGCTGCTTTCAGATTCTGCCTGATCTTTACAACCTCTTGCTCCATTTCCTTAAGCAATTCCGGTCCAAGCAAAACTCTGTTCACTGGATTATCCCAAGTCACAGGTGTCCTACACCTTCTTCCATACAAAGATTCATATGGACTCATCCCCAAGGATGCTTGCTATCCATTGTTATAAGAAAACTCTACCAAGTGTAAGTAATCTTCCCACTTGGTTGGTTTTCCCATCACATACATGTGAAGCATGTCCTCGAGCACCTGATTAACTCTCTCAGTCTACCCATCTATCTGAGGATGGTATGCAGTGCTGAAGTTTAGCTTTGTACCCAGATATGCAAACAACCCCTTCCAAAAATTACAAGTGAACTTGACATCACAGTCAGAGACTATTTCTTTTGGCAATCCATGCAATTTGAAAATCTCCTTCATGAAGATCTTTGCAATGTCATTCATCTTATGCCTAGACTTAACTGGTATAAAATACACTGCCTTAGTCAACTTGTCTACCACAACCATGATGGAATCATGCTGTCTCCAAGTCATCGGCAATCCTGTAATAAAATCCATGGAAATAACTTCCCATTTCCATTCCAGAACTGGCAAAGGCTGCAACAAACCTGCTAGATGTTGATGCTCAACCTTTACCTATTGACATTTCATACACCTCAAAATGTACTCAGCCATATCCCTTTTCATTCCTAGCCAAAATTACTTCCTTCTAGTTGTAGCAATTGTCTTCTGATATCCTGGGTGACTAGAATACGGAGTTTGATGGATTTCATCCATGACAATTCTCCTCAAATATGCTACATCTAGAATATAAATTCTACATTTATAAGTGAAAGGTCCATCTTCTTCCAATTTATATCCCTCATACCTCTTCTCAAGACTTTGGTGTTGCAATTTGTCTTTTACCTGCTTATACAATTCATCTCTAGTAGCATGACTAACAATCAGCTGCCTCAAATCTGATTGGAAAATACGAAGAGATGCCACTTGCATTTCTTGCACCTTCCTGCTGAGTGCATCAACTACCTTATTCTCTTTCCCTTTTATGTGCTTGATTTCGAAATCAAACTCACATAAAAATTCCAGCCATCTTGCTTGCCTATCATTCAGAGTAGGCTGATCAAACAAATACTTCAGACCACAATGGTCTGTTATGAGCTCAAATATTCTACCCATCAAGTAATGCCTCCACATCTTGAGGGCATGTACTATGGCCGCAATCTCTAGATCATCAATGGCATAGTTTTTCTCATGCTCCTTTAGCTTTCTTGACTCATAACATATAACACGGTTGTCCTGCATAAGGACTCCTCCAGGCCCTTGTCCGCATGCATCGGTACACACCACAAAATATTTCTTCGGATTTTCAACTTTCAATACTGGTGCATTGGTGAGAAGATTCTTCAATTGGTGGAAGCTTTCTTCACACCTCAATGTCCATTTGAACTTTATTCCCTTCTTTTGCAAAGAAGTGATGGCATGTGCAACTTTGGAGAATCCCTCAATGAACCTCCAGTAGTAACCTGCAACTCCCACAAAAGATCTTACATTTGTCACATTTCTTGGAGTAGGCCAATTCATAATGGCTTCAATCTTTTCAGGGTCCACAGATATACCCTCTTCTGAGATAATGTGACCCAAATACTGAATTCTATCTCTATAGAAGTCACACTTGCTCATTTTTGCATACAGTTGATTCTCCCTGAGCAATTTCAATGTCAATCTCAAATGCTCTTCATGCTCCACCTCACTCTTAGAATAAACAAGAATGTCATCAAGGAAAAAAAGAACAAACTTGTCCAAATATCTGCTGAAGACACTATTCATAAGGCACATAAACGTAGCTGGTGCATTTGTGAGACCAAATGGTACCACTACAAACTCATAATGTCCATACCTTGTCCTGAAGGATGTCTTATGAATGTCTTAGTCCTTGATTCTCACCTGATGGTAACCAGACCTCAAGTCAATCTTGGAAAATACCTTTTCTCCTCTCATTTGATCGAAGAGGTCATCAATCCTAGGAAAAGGATATTTATTCTTCACAGTAACCTTGTTCAACTTTCTGTAATCAATACATAACCTGAGTGTACCATCTTTATTCTTTACAAACAGAACTGGTGCTCCCCACGGAGATACACTCGGTTGGATGTACTTCCTTTCCAACAACTTTTGCAGTTGCATCTTTAGTTCTAGCATCTCCAGTGTACTCATCCTGTAGGGTGTCTTGGACACTGGTGCTGCTCCTGGTACAAGTTCAATTGTGAAATCAATGTCCCTGTTTGGAGGAAGCCCTAGAATCTCATCAGGAAACACATCCCTAAATTGCTGTAACACCTAATAGTCCTCTAATCTAGGAGTTTCATCTCCTGATCTCTCCAAAATATGAGCTACATACAACTAGAAACCCTTCCTACAAAAATTCTTTAACTGTATGGTTGAAACCTGTCGTACTGAAATCACCTTTGGAATACCTTTCACAACTACTAGGTTCCCTTCTTCATTCATGCATTCGAAAGTCTTATTGTAACAATCAATCTTTACCCTACGAGCTTCTAACCAATTCATTCCAATGAGAACATCATAGGAACCAAGTGGTAGAACATTCAGATCTACACAAGTGACCAATCCATTCATGACCAATGGACATTTCTCTACCACTTCATTGACCTTTCTCTTAGTTCCAGTGGCTAGCTGAACTAACCAAGACTTCCTATGCTTTACTTTCTTAAAAACACAAATCTCCACTACTCTAGGAGTAATGTAACCGTGAGTAGAACCATGGTTAATAAAAATAGAAACCGATTGCTCAACAATATTACCTGCTACTTCAACTACATTTGACTGGTGATCTGCCTAGCGGTCCTCCAGTGCTGCATAAATCCTAGGGACTGCCCTTGCTACTTGACCCAGTGTTTCTGCTTCTTGAATGTTATAAGCCGGTCTTCCACTCTCATTCTCGAGCGGACAATTTCTGCACATGTGGGGTCCTCCACATTTCCAACATTGAAGTGGTCCTCTATTCTGTTGTGGATACTTAGGTTTTTCTCCTATCACTCCAACTGGTTTACTCGCAGCTTGGGATGGCTGCTTCTGCTGATTCCTGAAGTTAGAAGGTTTGAAACCTTTATTTCTTTGGTCAAACTTCTCATTCTTCTTGTCCTTCCATGCCTTATGGTAATCTAGTTTACCTTTGCTTTGCTCATAGCAATACTTAGCCTTCCTTATTTCTTCTTCAAGAGTTCTAGGTTCATAAAACTCAATTCTATCTTTGTAAGACTGAGGCAATCCACTCATAAAACTCTGGACCTTCACTTTTTCATCTTTGATGTACCGAACATACCTCAACACCTCCAAAAAATTACTTGCATACTCTTCCATGGTCTGCTATCCCAATCTCAGCTCATGGAACTCCTTAATCTTGTCATCATAATACCTGTCGGAGAGGTATTTCTGCTTGAAATACTTCTTGAACTATGTCCATTTAAGTCTCCTTTCACTGATCCCCTTTACTTTCTTGAAGTGTTCCCACCAAATGGATGCTCTTCCATTCAGATTGAATATGGAAACTCTTTCCTTCATGTTTCCTGAATAATCATGCACTTGAAAGTACTTCTTTATCCCAAGGAGCCAAGCTTCGGCCTCTTGTCTAGTCTTTTCCTCACCATCAAATGTAGGAGGTTTTGCCTTCTTAAATTCATCCTGAGAGTGATCCCTATGGTGTCTCTTTATTTTTCTTTTATGAGAAGAAGAACTGGAATCCCCGTTGGATTCTTTAGAGTCAGATGATCCACTAGAAGTCCTTCTCCTTTTCCTAGTACTACTCTTACTAACTTCTGGTCTCGTTGTACCTCGTCCAAATTCTATCTTTCTTTGCAAGTCTGTCAAACTATGCAACATAGCAGCATTCAATTGATGCTACTCTTCCTGGGCTTTGATCAAGCTTCTCATGGTGGCTGCAAAATCTGATGGTGTCTCTTGGAATCCCCTTCCATTAGACTCTATGTCATCATTTCCATTACGAACATTTTCTCCCATGGCATCTCGTGGACGCTCGTAAAAATCCCGAGCATCATATCCATCATGGGTTCTCATAACTGAACCACCACTTACTTACCAAATTGCACTATCTGGAATACTGCTCTTGAAGGTGACTATGATTCTGCGAACATGTTAGTAACACAACTGTTAGATGCATAACATTGATATAATTCAAAATTTACTTACCTTCTCTTGGAAAAATCATAAAATAACAAATTTTCCCAAACACAAAATTTTCTTCATCAAAGAACGTCTATCTGAGGGGGACGATGGGGGTCAAGGGGGATTTACCCCTTATGGCTTCCGCCACTACAGAGCAGGTTGAGGGCAGTGCCCTCGTTTTTTTTTTTTTGTAAATCTTGAATTTTCGCGCAATCTGGTGCATAAGATCTCTGCCACTTTCTCCTTTTCAGCCATGAAAATCCACTGAAAAATAGCTGAAAATCCCACTGAAAAATAGTCAAAATCTGCTAGGAAATCCCACGGAAAATTCAAAATTTACTTTTTCCCAAACAGACCCATTCCCAGTTGAATTTTGACATTTCGGCAGTCAAAACAACTAGCTTATTCCGATGTATCGATGGTTGGGTGCACTGTATATCGGGAGGATAGTCCACTAAACAGCTGCAACGGCGGGTAGTGATTCCACTGCGGTTTCCACAGACCATAAACTCATCGACTGCAGAAGCTCTATCCACTATCGACGGTCGAAGCCTCTAACCTTTAGAAGGATAGTCCATTAGATAGCCGCAATAGTGATCGACAGTCTGTTGAGCTAATCTTCTTCCGATGCATCGGTGATCCAAACCACTAACTTTCGTTAATCACCGATGGTCTCAACACTTAGACAAATCTTTCAAAAAAAATTCTCTTCTTCTTTCGCGGTGTTGGCGAACCCAACAACTATTTTTCGCCAATGGCCTTGGCAGTTCGAACAACTAAATTTCATTGACACCGAAAGTCAATATTGGGTGTTTCTTCAATTACATCGAGCCGACATTTTGGCGGCCTTCGGCTGATCTTCGCTGAAACTGCGGCTCCCACATCCACTAAATTATGCCGACAGCCGACGAAAACTTAGAAAATTTAACCGTAATTTTTCTTCCAACTGTCCTCCATTAGGTGTGCTTCCACCTAGCTCTTCGCTGCATTGGAAGTCCTTCCCACTAAGTTTTCCGATGAATCGACAGTTCATACAATTAGACAAATTTTTCAACAAAATTTTCAAGAACTTTTCTATCATAAATTTCTGATCTCTGTTGGGAAGAAGGAAATCCTACTTCTGTCACTGCATCTTCGTGGTCCATTCAGGCCCATGCTGCAACATGAGATCTGATACCACACTGTAGCGTCCCCGACCCTCTGATTGGCGAAGAGGATGCTACCATAACATTAAACATCTGGGCAACCACCCCATGAACATGTAT
Organism: Pseudotsuga menziesii; assembly: GCA_001517045.1. NCBI lineage: Eukaryota > Viridiplantae > Streptophyta > Pinopsida > Pinales > Pinaceae > Pseudotsuga > Pseudotsuga menziesii. The sequence goes on along the minus strand of LPNX011129204.1, from coordinate 105,572 downwards.
GTACACAAAATGATGAAACAAAATGCTTTGAACTAGAACATGCATACATGATTATTTATCATACACAATGGAAGCAAACATACATTCATTCAACATGTTCATCATAATTTATTAACAATAAATATAATTGCAAAAGTAAAATAGACAAGGTTACTTATATTATGAAGAACTTGTCCCGTAACCAGCTACGTCGCTGCAACGTTCCACCCAACCATAGGCCAACGTGGTCCTTAATCTCTCAGCAACGCTGCCACCCCCGAGCTAGGCATGATTCCCCAAGGAATAAGGAATAAGCAAGCTTACACATAGCCAAGGATACACAACACACAACCAAGCTAACACAGTTGGGTGTATCAGGCCATCAACAAGACATTCAAGCCAACATGGTCAATTTTATCAGGCCATCCAGGAGATGGGAAAGGCTAAATGCTAAGCTAGTGAGCCCATTACAGAGCTAGGAACACCTACACTAGAACTAGCCTGAATTCTAAGACACCCACACACACCCAACACAAGGAATCAGTCCCTTCTCTGCTACACAGTCCTTCAGGCCCTGACTTCCTTTCCAGTGCTATTCAGGGGTTGTGGAGAAGAAAGCCAGCCCTCTAGCTCTGTCTGTGTGGTTTCCAAACACACCAGGTTTATCAGGCAAACCAAGCCCTCATCCCTACTCCCAAGACAGTTGAATACCAACCATTACATGCATGCAATCAACCAGCAGTCTTAGCTTAGATAGGGAAAACAACTCCTGAGACATTCTTGGCCCTATCATGGCCAAAACGTCTCGCAAGCAACTTACAACATTCCCAAAACGTATCAACAAACATAGCTCACAATGTGGGGAAAACAACAGTCCATCCTAGACAATGAAGCCACTGGGAAGACTTAGACAGATCGCAATGGGGAAGGAAAATCCGCCTCCCAACCTGTGCGTGAGAGAAATTTACACTAGACCTCGAAATTCGGATGCAAAACACACCAGATACCACTCCGTGGAAAACATGAATGACATTCGAAAATGACTCCCTCTCCTGGTTGTGTGAGGCCAAAACAAAAAGAATCTTCTACGTGAGACATAGGACGTTTTTCCTTGCGTGAGGATGAACCGACAATGGAGAGATGGGGATAGTGGAGAGAGTGGAGAGTCCACCTGCGTGAGGAAAAATGATAGTGAATCCCAATCCATGCATGAGGATGAGCTATAATGGAAGGAACTCGTAGTGGTTTTCCTGCCTACGTGAGGGTCAACCTGCTGGTGGAGTGTGCGTGTGGGCAAGGACTGACAATCCTGCCACACTCCACTCCCCAGCGATAACTACCCCAACTAACAGTAGAACTTTTAATGGTGGTAGTTGGATAAGACAAGGGAAGGTGAGAAAGTTAAAAAGGGTTTAATAGCTAACACATGGCCTTTCCCCATAGGTTCAAAGTTTAATAATTCCCCCCCTTATCCTTGGGAAAATCATGCCCCTTCTCAATTTAGTTGTCGCGAACATAGCTGGTTGGGTTATTTTATTAAAGATGCATATTTACATGATGACAAAACTTAATATATGCTGTATACCACGATAGACCATCGGCAGCGATTCCGTTCACCGAAATATAACACAACTAAATTGATCTTGGGGATTTTTCCTTTAGCTCCACACCACAATCCATTACAATATATACATCATGTACATGTAATGCAACGGGTTCAAAACCGGGGTGTTAAACAAACTTTCATCCTTTTTAGGATTGCATTCACCTTAGCATACTTCCACCCAACTTCTGCTTAATTTCTTCATCAATTATTAACACATGCCTCTGTTTTTTTTTTCAGACTCCAATAACTTGAAGTTTTGTGATTATAAAACTTAACTAACTAGAGATACCTTTATATCATCTCTCATGGAATATCATGGCATAGGCATACCCAATCACACCTTTCTATTAACACCCACCCTTATAAATAAGGCGCTCTCAGCCCTCACACTGATCAAAAGATCCCTACCCCATAAACGTTAAAGCAATACCGCCCTATCACCTTGTTGGTCTGGCCTTCGTATACCCCATATAAAATGAAAAATTATACAATCCATAACTCAATAACACTTTGTAGGTATACCAACTACCCCCTTCCCATCCATTTTGAGCAAGTAAAATGATGATGTTTCCCTTTCACGCATTTATAAAGTTTGATTGCAGCGTGATTGCTTCCCATTTATTGTGAGAGTTACAATTCTATGTTCATAAATTTTTTATTTAACTTTATTATTTTTAATTAAAAAAACCTTCACTAATGAGGCTCAACCAAGAAAACATTCAATCATGTATTTATTGTGTATAAAAATTTCATTCTCCCCCTTTTTTTTAATTTTCTTTTAAGGTCGGAGCTATGACTTTATTTTTTTTTATTCAAGCACTTCCCTCTTCTTTTTTATATTCAACCTATTTTTTTCTTAAATCATGATCTTTAAAATGTTTACTATATTCACTCGAGACCTTTTAAGACTTTCTCATTTTTCCATTTCTCCTATTTTTAAAATTTGACCTATTTTCCTTTTTACAAAATGAAAGCTTTCTCCTATTTTGGGAAAAAAATTGAGGCTCAACAAGTCCTTCCCATGTTTTAGGATAAATAAGAGCTTTCACATTTTAAATAATATTAACCTTTATATTTACAATAATAATCCACAAATCTTGTTTAGAGTTTCTCTAAATCACTATAACCTTCTGTAATATACCCGATTTCATTAGAGGAAATTTCAACTCAAAATGGGCATTTTAACCATAATTCAAATTCCATGTCATCATGTGTTATCCAATGACATTGCTTTAAATTTGAAATACCATATAGGTCTTAAACATTTTTTTAATATAAATTTGGGAATAGGTATCATAAATAAACTACTTTTTTTGTTTGTATTTTCGACATATCTCCCTATGGTTTTACTCAAATTTCGACCGGGAGAGCTCGTTGGATGCGAAATTAAATTCTGCATCCAACGCATACCCACTCGGCATACATTTAAGGGACCTCCCTACCCCAAAAACAAGAAATCCCTGAAAAAATGTGATGATGTCATCATCACATTTTTTCAGGGGTTTCTTGTTTTTGGGGTAGGGGGGTTGACATCATCACATTTTTTCAGGGATTTCTTGTTTTTGGGGTAGGGGGGCCCATCAAATGTATGCCGAGTGGGTATGCGTTGGATGCAGAATTTAATTTCACATCCAACTAGCTCTCCCGGTCGAAATTTGAGTAAAAACTCAGGGAGATATGTCAAAAATACGAACAATTTTTTTTCTTCTTTTCTTCCTCCAAAATTAATAAATATTATTTTATTATTTTTCTTAGGAGGCCTATTTTGATTTGAAATTTCCTCTAATGAAAACAAAGATTTACTATATATATGTGTGTGTGTGTTAGGTACATGGAAGAATAGAGTACAACTTAATGTTTGATCTCTTCTTAGACATTTGGCTCACATGAGGCTTTGGCTTGAGAGCTTAAATCCTAGATTAAAAAAGAGGGTTTCTTACAATGGACCATTTTTTTTGTGAAAAGACTTCTCCAAAGGAGGACTGTGAAGTGGCCTAGGTTTAAGTTTAGAACTTATTTATCCCATGGCTAACTCATCTTTCTTTTTGTAGGTAAATTCTAGTTAAATCAAGTTGGAACATACCTTTACCAAGGTACTGATTTTTTCCACGTTAAATAGTAATGTAAATCTAGGCTATAACCAAAGGTTTGTGTGCATGTATATTTAGTTGAATTTTATAATTCATCAAATCCGAAATGGAGTACAGTTGGCATGCATGATCCATTAGTTGACTTTTATCAAGGTTTATATTTTACTCTACCTAAGGAGAAACTCCATTATTCCACAGGTCGCGGTCGGCTCTGCTATAGTTATGTGTGTTAACCAAAACTAGACAAACTCTATATGATTTTAATGTTATTTTATGCTGATGGCACCGATGTTTAGTTGACTTCCAACGGAGGTTGAAAATGTCTTTAGTTAATTGGTGGGGACGAGTATTACCAAACTCAATACCGATCTTTCTAGTTCATCCAAATTCAGGGCGTTTAACATATCATGGTAAGAATCTTGTAGTTTACTTTGTTTATTTACACAATGCAGTTATAGAATAGTTCTTACACCCAACTAACAATCGACTTCACTTCTAGTTATAGGTTCACCCACAACGTTGAACGATTACGAGGTCTTAACCCGGAAAGTTATGTATTTAAACCGTGGTTCTACCCTTGTCTACCATTTCAAAGAAAAGAGCTTCTACTCTATAGTCATATCTCATGTAAAGCTATTTGGAAAGGTTATTGTACATAGCCCGTGTTTCTATTTTGGTCGGGTCATTTAGGAAAGCTAGCAATATGGGGTTTAGGTTCTAAAGTTGTTGCGGCTTCAATTTCCTTGGTTATTTCCATTAGCGTTATAGTTATAATACCATGACTACACTACTATAATTTTGTTTCAGGTTTAAGTTTATAATGTAAGAATTATTTATACATACATGATGCCCACTGGGTATTTTATTTAATTGTAACCGTTTTTCTTTAAATTCCTATGAATTTCATGATTTGTAGCAGTAAAGGTTTTATCTTCAAGTTTAAAAAGTAGGGTTTATTGATGAAGAAAAAATAGTTATAAAGGTTATCCTAACATCCAGTTTAAATACTTCTATAAGTTAGCTTCTCTTTCAAACACGACGAGGGTTAGGGTTTAAGTCCTGGGTTCTACATAAAAAATATTATTATAGTTGAACACTGTTTATTTATTGATTGAAATATCAGTTTGTATTTCTCTATAATACTAAGAAATGACTGTGTATTATCATTCAACAACTTCCTTTCTCAGTTCATGTGATAATATAATCGCATGCTAGATTTAAATTTTGTTATGTGATAACTAATATTATGATTCTTGTAGAAGAATTTTTTTACAGGTTTATAAATAAGTTTGATTGTTTGCTTACCAATCCTTCACTCTAGTTGTGTTGTTATTATGTCTTGAAAGACGACCTTCCATGGTTGATTTGTTTAACATAGTAAATTTTTATCATTCAGTTTTAATCTGTAAATAAATATAAGAATTCCTAACCTTAATCTTCGAATCTTCTACTGTATCCGTTACTTTCAAATAGAATATAGTTTATTAAAATAAACCCTATCTCAGTTCGATGATTGATTGTAAAACAAAATAATAATTAAACCCTAGTTTTCGATTTAAAAACAAAAACCTTAACAAACCATAGGTTAAGATATTAATAACCTAACACATGCATAAGTAAAATAAAACTGTATTTTAAACAATAATAAGGGAATGCACTAATAGCATTAGCAGTAAACTTTTCATACAATAAGAAATTTATTGGAAATAAGTCTGGTTAAATAATGAAACATATCTAGAAATCGTAGCTTTAATAGTCACACTCAACCCTGCCTTAGGAATGTGCAACAAATTTGTTTGTATGATTCCACCCCCTTGCCTAGACTCTTGGGTTTAAAATAGTTTCTCTACAGCCTTAAGTTACCACCAGTATTAGAAAGAATAAGTTATCTTAGAACCTAGCATTCTCTTAGGCTTCATTGACAGTTCTGAAACAAAGCCTAACATTTGCACAATGTTCACTGGCAGCTCTGTGCTATCTCAAAAACTCGTTATGGTGATCTCTGGCAGCTCTATCTAAGACTCTCTTTTCTCATAAACCCCCCCTCCCTCTCTTTGTCTTTCGTAGGAGTTTTATAGAAAATTAACTAATTTCTCTTAATACTAGACACTTGTCTTCGTAGATAACGTTGTAGGTTTAATAATTGTTTTTAAACCCAAGTTTCTATCAATTTATTGTGCAATTGTTAAAACTTCCAATTTCCTATTATATATATAAAATATAATTTGCTTGTTTCTTTAAAAGTAAATAACAATAACACTATCAAAAGTAATTAGAGGGTGTTACAATCCTCCCCTCCTAAAAAATTTGTACCGTTCTCAGTGCTTAATCAGTATCATTAAAGTTTTGAAATAAAGTAGGAAAATGATGTCTCATAGTTTCTTCCTTTTCCCAAGTAGCTTCCTCCTCAGAGTAATGTTTCCATTGTACTTTCACTTGTACAATAATATGCTTCCGCAACTGAATTTCTCTTCTATCTAAGAGTGCACATTGGTTATGTGTGTAAGTCTTCCTCTAGTTCCACTTGTACATTATCCCAATTAATTAAATGAGATTGATCGGCAACATATTTTTTTAACAAAGAAATATGGAAAACATCATGAATTCTTAAATAAGGAGGTGAATCCAACTGATAAGCTACATGCCCTATTCTAGCCAAAATTTCAAAAGGTCCCATGTATCTAGGTGCCAGTTTTTCATAAAGCCCTAATATTAGCTTGCTTTTCTTCGTTTTGACTCTCAGCAATACATGTTCTCCTACTTTATACTCTTTAGGTGTTCACTTCTTATCTGCATAACTTTTATGTTTGTCTTGTGTTGTTTTTAAGTTTTGTTTTGTTTTTCATACTATTTCCTCCACTTGTGCTAGCATATCTGGCCCTAAAGCCAATCTGTCCTCCAAGTTGCCCCAACTTAAAGCCACCTTACACCTCCTACCATACAACACATTAAAGGGACTAATTTTGAGAGATGGTTGGTAATTATTGTAATATGCAAATTCTACCAGGTGAATAAAATCCTCCCATTTCCCTAGTTGATTCATCACATACACTCTCAACATGTCTTCCAAGGCCTGATTACTCACTTTGTTTGTTCATCGGTTTGCAGATAATAAGTTGTGCTGAAGTTTAGTTTTGTATCCATTCCTTTAAATAATGACATCCAAAACCTGAAAGTAAATTTAGCATCATTATCAGTGATCACTTTTTTTTCCATACCATGCAGCCTAAAAATTTCCTTCATAAATGTGTTAGCACTATTGACCACTTTATAATTTGACTTTACATGTATGAAATGAGCTGCCTTAATTTATCCACTACCACCATAATAGACTTTGTTATCGGTAACCTAGTAATAAAATCCATGGTTATAGTTTCCCACTTCCACTCTGGTATATGTATAGGATGCAACAAACCAGTTGGATGTTGGTGAATGGCCTTAACCTGTTGATAAGTGAAACATCTAGCTATATATTCAACTGCTTCTTGTTTCATGTTTGGCCGGTAAATTTTTTTTTTAAGTTGTTATAAATTTATAATATCTAGGGTGTTCTGCATACTAGTTATCATGCAATTCCTTAAAAATGACATGTTTTATACTGTATTGATTAGGAACATAGACTCGATTTCTGAAACATAAAAACCCTTATGCATCAATCTAATAAGAACCTTCTCTTGTTTCAAAAATTTTCTGATTACATTTTCTATCCAATTCCTATATTGCTCATCATTAACTGATGCTTCCTTCATCAAAGATTTGAATTTAGATTCATAATTACTAATCAATAGTGAGTGAAAATTATGTTGTTGCCGGCTTAATGCATCAACTACAATGTTTTCATTTCCTTTTATGTGTTTAATTTAAAAATCATACTCACTTAAAAATGAAATCCACAAGGCTTGATGAGCATTAAGTGTTTTTTTATCAAATAAATACTTTAACCCAATATTTTCTGTTAGTAACATAAATTTCTTTCCTATCAAGTAATTCCTCCAAATATTAAGGGCATGAATGATAGCTACCAATTCCAATTCATGTACTACATATTTTTTCTCATGTTCCTTTAGTTTCCTTGATTCATAACAAATTATGTGACCTTCCTGAGTTAAAACTCCTCCCATCCCTTCTTTGCTTGTATAAGTGCATACCATGAAGTTCTTACTTGGATCAACAACTTTTAGTACTGGTGTTGTTGTCAATAATTGTTTCAGTTTTTAAAAACTATCTTGACATTGTTGATTCCAAATAAATCTAACACTTTTCTTTTGTAAGTGGTTATTGGGTAAGCTATTTTGGAAAAAAATTATCTTAATATGCGGTAGTATATTGTTAATCCCATAAAATATCTGATGTCGTGTACATCTTTTGGTGCAGGCCACTCCACTATAGCCTTGATTTTTGTCAGATCAATCGCCATTCCCTTTTCTGAAATGACATGTCCCAAGTACTCTACCTATTTTTCATAAAATTCACTTTTACTCAATTTGGCATATAATTGATGTTCCCTTAAGGTTTCCAAAACCTTCCTTAAGTTCTCTTCATGCTCCACTTCATTCTTAGAATATACCAGAATATCATCAATGAATACCAACACAAATTTATCCAAAAATTTACTCAGCACATTATTCATCATATTCATAAATGTTGCCAGATAATTTGTTAATCCAAATGGCATTACCACGAATTCATAATGTCCATATCTCGTTCAGAATGCAGTCTTATGGATTTCCTCATCTTTAACCCGAACCTGATGGTACCCTGATCAGAGATCAATTTTAGGAAATATTTTTGCTCCACAGATCTAATCAAATAGATCATTTATTCTATTTAATGGGTATTTATTTCTAACTGTCATTTTATTCAATTGTCGGTAATCTATGCACATTTTGAAGGTTCCATCTTTCTTTTTAACAAACAACATAGGTGCTCCCCATGGCAATACACTAGGTCGAATATATCCTTTGACCAATAAATTATGTATATGCATTCTTAACTCTGTTAATTTTGGAGTAGTCATATGATAGGGAGATCGTGACACCAGTGCTAAACCCGACATTAAGTCTATGGTAAAATCTAAATCTCATTTGGGTGGTAATCCGAGTATTTCCCAAGGAAATATATTTTGAAACTCCTTTAAAATAGGGGACTGTTCCATTGCTATTTTAGGCTTTTCCATCTCAATTTAATAAATTTGATGGCATACAACTGACAACCTTTTCTAAAACATTTTTTTTATTTGTATTGCAGAAATTTGTCACGTTGATATATGTTTGTAAATTCCTTTAACTTTGTGCCTTTTACCTTCCTCATCCATGCAATCAAAACTTTTATGTAAACAATCAATTTTTTAATATAAATTTGGGGATAGGTATCATAAATAAAACTATTTTCTTGTTCGTATTTTTGACATATCTCCCTATGTTTTTACTCAAATTTCGATCGAGGGAGCTTGTTGGATGCAGAATTAAATTCCACATCCAATGAGTACCCACTCAACATACTTTTGGCGGGACCTGCTACCCCAAAAACAAAAAATACCTGAAAAAAAAAGTGATGATGACATCATCATCATGTTTTTTCAGGTATTTCTTGTTTTTCGGATAGCGGGGCCCATCAAAAGTATGCTAAGTGGGTACATCATCATCATGTTTTTTTTAGGTATTTCCTATTTTTGGGGTAGCAGGGCCCATCAAAAGTATGCTAAGTGGGTTCTCGTTGGATGCAGAATTTAATTCTGCATCCAACGAGCTCCCCCAATCAAAATTTGAGTAAAAACACATAGAGATATGTCGAAAATACGAACAAAAAAGTAGTTTTTTTCCTTTATTCCTCCAAAATTAATAAATATCATTTTATTATTTTAACTATTATTTTATTATTTTCCTTAGGAGGCCCATTTTGAGTTGAAATTTCCTCTAATATATGTAAACGGTCAATAATGGATTTATGAGGTTCTAACTAGTCCATACCTATCAAAATATCATACGATCCTAATGGAAGTATGTTTAGATTTACTGTAGTATCAAAGCCATTGAAACTTATTCTGCAATCCTTAACTATTTCAATAACTTTCCTTTTCATTCCATTTGCTAACTGTACCAACCAAGAATTCTTTTGTTTTTCTTTACTAAGTTTAAATTTTTCAAGTACTCTTGGTGCAATGTAACTTAAACTAGCTCATGAATCAATAAGTATAGTAACAGACGTATTTGAGATTTTACCTTCTTCTTCCAACATGGTAGATTGATGATCCACCTGCCTGTTTTCCAAAGCAGTATTAATTATGGGTATGTTCTTGGCCATATCATGTACCATAGAAGCTTCCTGCAATATATTTATAGGAGCCATTTTTATATTGGGATTGTGGGGACAATTTCTATATAAATGAGGTCCATTACAACCCCAACATTTAATGTCTTTAGCATTGTTGTTCCATCCACCGTTGGAAGTACTAGGACCCTTTACTCCACTATTGACATTTGCACCATGTTTACTATAATTGTTATCAGTATGACTTCTTGCTCCTTTCCTGAATGGTGATGGTTTAAACCCCTTTTTACGCTGATCCATTTTCTCATTTTTCTTATTTTTCCAAATTTTAGTTAATTATGATTTTTGTTTGAACAAATGATAAAACAAATTGTCCTTTATGATTGCCTCATCCATGGTCTTAGGTATCTCAAAATCAATCTTTTCCTTATATGCTGGGGGTAAACAACTAATAAATCTATAAACCTTAGCTTTTTCCACCTTCAAATAAGGTACATAGCGTTGTAAAATCATAAACTTGGTTACAAATTCATCCATGGTTAATGTTCCTAGTCGCAAATCATTGAATTCTTTATCTTTCTCATCATAGTACCGTTCTGACATGTATTTATTTTTAAAAATTTTCCAGCTCAACTCTTTACTGCATATATTATTTACACTTTTGGCCTCCTTCCACCACAGTGCAACTTTCCACTCAGTTGAAAGATTGCTAAGTGTGCTCTCAAATTGTCATCATACTTATACACCTGAAAATACCTTTTAATAATGAGTAACCAAGCTTCAACTGCCTCTTCTGATTCTCCATCAAATGTCGGGGGTTTTAACTTTTTAAATTCTCCTTGCAGTTCTATAGGATGTTATTTCTATTTTCCAACTTTTATCTCCTTATCTTTCCTTAAGTCTTGTATATTCTTAGGAATGTTTTATGTAGTTTCTTCAGTACTGTCGTCCTGTACTACACCTTTCCTTTTCTTCCCAGTACTACAAGAGTTTTGACCATTATTCTTTTGTGGTTCCGTTAAACTTTGAGAATGAATTCATTTATCTCTTCTTGATCTGATTTAGCGTTCATAAATTTACGGTTATCTACTTTAAGAATTTCCATATCCTCTTTCAAACTCCTGATTATCTCCAACATCTCCGAATGCATGCCGACATTATTCTTGGTTCCAAGTTCCACAAAGGGACTGCATTCTTTAGAGCTGGCATGCCTTCTGGTACGTATTCCTCACCCACATTTCGCTCAGGTTCTGCCATGGTTTGTCTGCATGTAACAATAGGTATTATTTTTTATTTATAGATATTTGTATTTTATGTTATTAATGTTTAAGCACACAGTGTCCCAATAGGTCACGGTTTTGTAAACCGCGTTCTGATACCATTTTGTAATATACCCAAATTAAAACAAACATTTACTATATATATATTATTGTAATTTATGTTATGTTAGGTACATGGAATAAAGGAGTACAACTTAATGTTTGATCTATTCTTAGACAATTGGCTCACATTAGCCCTTGGCTTGAGAGCTTAAACCCTAGATTTAAAAAAAAGGTTTCTTACAATGGACAATTTTGTTTTGTGAAAAGAATTCTTTGAAGGAGGAGTGTTATACAGCTGATTGGCACCTCTCCGTCCGAGTGCTGACATCCCTCAGGTCGGCACACAAAAGGACACTTATGGATTGAGGTTTGCCTAGTTTCATTATACCTTGGTTGATGATGAAATACATTGCCTATATGCCCAGCTGGTTACTTTGCTATTTTGAGATTTTGAGTGCATGCGCGACTATCTCTATTGGCATCTCGCGCATATGCGCGAGTATTATGTTCAGCAGGTCGCGCATACATCTATGCGCGGGTTGCAATTGTATAGAGTCGCGCATCATGCGCGGGTTGCTTTACTACAGACCCGCGCATGGTTTCCTCAAAATTAGTTTTTAAAAACACGAGTTAATCGTAGATTAGTTGTTTCATTTACCTTAATCCCATTAACTGCTATAACCTCCCTAACTTTCGAGAACTGCCTCATTTCATCCATATAAATAGAGGCCTTGGGGAGGGTGTTGGATATTCATACTTGGAGAGCAAAGTTATGCTGGTGGATTTTCTACAGAATCTTTGGAGTAGAGAAACTCAGAGTCCTTTGGTGACAGAGGAGTCCCTTGTTCAGACATTAGGTTGTAACCTAAACTCCCTCTATTATTGTTAATAAAGCAGATTACTTCTTCCATATTGTGTTTCATGTGTTGTGGCTTGGTAAATGTTTATATTTCATTATAATATGTGATTTGCCTAACCTGCATCTTTATATATGAATAATACTGTATATTGGAAGAATCTTTGTTAACAGGTTGAAGGAGGAACTATCCTGGAGATTGTAGAAGTGAAGCAAAGAGGAAGAAGTTAGCTTGGATCAACCTTCGTTTATTACAAGTAAGTTCCTGCTACTTCCTTATTTCCTATTTGTGCTTTTATAATCAAATTGTCTACAAGTGTTAGAGTATGTTGGTAACCCCCAGACCTAGGTTATTAGGTGATTTATCCATTACAACAGAACTGGCGACTCCGCTGGGGAAGCCAAGTCTGCTTTAGGTCTTTTTCTGTTGTCCTGACCAGTAATTGCTCGAAGTTTTGTTTGTGATCTTGTGTCCTGCTTTCTTACTTACTGTAGCATTTGAAAGTCTTGGGTCTTTCTCTGTTTTTGAGAAATTTTCATACCCATGCGCGGGTTGTCCTTCTAGACAGTCGCGCATACTGAGTTACATACGCGGGTTGTTCTATAGAATAGTCGCGCATCATACGCTATCTGCACTACTACACAGTCGCGCATACTCCTGAAAACTGTGATTTTTGTGTTGAAGTTTGCTTGTTCTTTGGCATGTTATAAGTCCTGTTTTCTGTTGAGGATTTCTTTAAGAGAGTTGCAGAGTTGTCTGAGTGTATCAAGTGATCACGTCTTAATGCTTTTCGAAGCCCTTGGGTTCTTTTTACTTGTGTTATTTACTGTCTGCATTTTGAAACTTTCTGGCCTGTTTGGGTTATTGGTTGAGTGCCTGAGTCTAGATCAGTGATCAGGGTCTTAGACTCTGTCTGTCCAGTCTGATGTCTATCAGTTTTTGGTCTGTACTTTCCTGTTTGAAAGTCTGCAGTGATCTTTAGGTCATTGTTTGCACCCAAGTTGAGGTCCTGGCCTGCTTCTTTTGCTGGTTTTTAGGGTCTGTCTGCCTTTTAGTTTCAGTTTGTGTTCTTTATATAGTCTATAAGTGTCAAGTCTACTCAAGCATTGCATTTATACATGCACAGTACTTTTTTGAGCATTTTTTAAAGTGAAAAATAAAACATAGTTAATCTCTTGCATTGTAATTTTTTGCATTAGAGTAGTGTTTGTTTCAGTTTAAGAAATACTATCTCAGAAAAATACAAAAACATATAGGCTTAGTTTCTCTTTTTGCTGCATATAGTTCATCAATATTTATTTGAAAAAATGAAAAGAAGTTTATTTCATAGTGATAGTTTTCTTTAAATGCACTTTTTACTTTCATTTAATTTCTGCTGAGTCAAAACATCATACAGTTCATCACTACCGCTTCCTTTGAGTAAAGAACAGCCCTTAAAATTAACGCTTAAATTTAAAATCTATTAGTAAGTTTTTATTTTTAGGGCCTTCCACCTACTAGCTTAGGCTAGGTTTGTGGGCTAGGGAGTGTAAACTTCCCACAAACTATAAACTCAAACGTAGTCGGCCATTCGTTAGGTAAATCCTTGGTTCTACCGTTGTATCTGGGAAGCTCCTCTCAAAAGGGAGTTAAGCACGAGGCCGCGTGGAGGCTTGGACAGAGGGGATAACCCCCCGAATCCTTGTCAAAACGTAACCCAGGACTTTTGCGAATCTGAGGATTCTGTCTAGGAAGAATTTCGGGCTCAGCTACCCTGCTCATGCATACGAGACCGTCTTGCGACTGTCCCCCCAGACAGTAGGTATTATCAAGGTAGCCTTTAGTCTCTTGTCTCTTAGGGCTCATACACAGGTAAACCGGAAGGTTATTTCTAGTTCACCTTGGACGGACTTGGAAGGTAACCCTTGTGGAAAGTGCAGGAGGGCGGTTGGGTGATTCCTCCGCTTGTGCCTGAGAACCCCTCAAGGACGCCAAGTAACTGTTCATCAGCCTTCTTCTGGAAGGTATATCTTTATAGCCTGTTTTGATTGCTTGAGACTCTAGGATCTTTTTAGTGTATGCTCTGTGGATCTGCTTGTGTTTAATCTGACCTTAGGGTGTGATTAGTTAAATTTTTAATTCTGGAGGACCAACTTAGAAGGTCTAGAAGGTTGAGAAACCTTCCTCCTCTCACACCACTGGAGCCTCCACCTTTACCCCAAAGGAGGAGATTAAGCACAGGTGGTTCTTTTGAACCAGTAGGAGTTAGTGAGGTTCTTGGTGAACCTGAGTTAATAGCCAACCGCTTTGATTTTGATACAGTCGAGATAGAGGAATTGCAAGCTGACGAGTTTGCAAGAAATTATAATACCCCCTTGACTGATTTGAACGATCCAGTGATCGTGCAGGTTAGGCCTTTTAGTTCACCAGTACTAGGTGTACCTGTAGGTAGAGCTATGTCTTCTGAAGGAGAAAGTTCATTTGTTTTCACCTCAACCCTTCCGGTTGAAGGGGTACTACCTTCCATAGTTAGTACCCCTAGATCTAACTTACCTTCCACACCCTTAACTCCAGCAAGCCGGGTGGTTTAACCACCGGTTTACTCAAACATAGGAAGTATGTCTGGTGATATGGCTACTGGGATACCCAGTATACCTACAATACCTTCTTCTTTCCCTTACCCTACCCACAGTGGTCCGGTGGGATCCTCGGCCTTTGTCTAAGGATTCCCTTGGAATGGGGGGCATATACCCCCATCCAATCCTTATGTAGGTCCACCTCCTGCATATGTAGGAGTGTAGTTTGGAGGAAACACCTCTTATGGCCAGAGCTTCCAAACCCCTATTTCGGTCCCTTACACGAGCTCTCCCTTCTCTTTGTTTAGTGGAGGGATACCTGCTCCAGTATTTCAGACCCCATCTTCTATGGGGACGGCCCGAACCACCTACACTGCACCTCCCACCCAAAATCCGGTGGCTTGCGGATGGAATCCGTTCCAGAGCAACCTCTCCACTTCACAACCGGTTTCTGGGAGCACCCCCACTTTTACTTATGGGAATGTGGGGGCAAGTCCCTCTAATACCCAAGCTAGTACCTCTAGTACACCGGCTAGGCCTAAACTTCCCTTTCTGGCAACTTTAAACTTGCCAGATTTATCCAAATTGATGAATGATCCGGTGAGGCATGACCCCACGTGGCCACCTGTTCCCACCAAGTTTCCTTCAGACATCCCTAAGTTTGAAGGTAAAGCTGGTGAAGATCCTGGGGCACATGCCACCACCTTCCACCTTTGGTGTTCTTCCAACTCATTGAATGAATATTTAGTGAGACTAAGGCTATTCCATAGGACATTGAATGGCACGACGGCAAAATGGTACATTGAGTTGCCTTCTGCTGCTTTTACTAGTTTCTGGGATTTGGCGTCAGCTTTTCTCAGCCACTTTCAGCTTCCTGTCCGATACGATTTCGGAACTGACTTGTTGTCGACCTTTAGGAAAAACAAGGCTACACATATCTCGGACCATATACAAGAATGGAGGAGGCGAAAGAGCCTCATTAAAGCTACCATCCCGCCTGAGTTTTTGTTAGAATGGTTCCTTAAATCTTTGCTGCCATATATATCTAAGGATGTTTCTACATCAGGGGTGACTAGTGAGGAAGAAGCCATACTCAGGGCCCAGCAGTTGGACTTGATATATCCATAGTCTGGGATCTTATACAAGATCATCCCTCAGGTAGCTAGGCTTTCTCATGAGGCCGAGAAACCCAAGCCTGGACCCCATGCCGATGGTGTGGTTGGGTCCATTGAATCTCCCACTGTAGAGTCTTTGAGAAAACAAATTCACCAATTGTCTGTCAAACAGTCTACGGCGGAGGCAGCAAAGGCTGCCCCCTCTACCCAAAATGCAAATGTATTTGCCCAAACTTCTCAAAAGGACAATCAGCAATCCCGTGGGAAGAAGAAGAAGGGTAAAAAAGGAGAGGGAAACCCAAACCAAAACAAGCCCAAACCCGCAAACAATGCTGATGGGGGAAAAAAAGATAAAAAGAAAGTCAAATTCCCTTGTAAGTTGTGCCAAGGGGATCATTTGACCCACCTTTGTCCCCTCATGGAACAAGCTCAGAAGCTGTTAAAAACTCAACCAACGGCTGTCTTGAAGGATCCATTTCCCCAAGGACAGAATTCCGCGTCAGCTTCTACTGTAGCAGGGGGCAGTTCAACTGCCTCTGACCCTAATTATATCAACATGGTTATATCCTCTACTTTGTTGCAAACTAGGAACAAGAACTATGAGAAGGAGACTCCAGAGACGGGTAAATCTGTAGGTGAGCCTTCCAACCCTTCCAACCCGCTCACTATAGAGAAACCTACGGAAATAATGCCTAAGTTACCCAAGGGTATCTTTAAGAAGACTTTGCATAATCCCAATAGGGCTGCTTCCAACTACTCAGTGGTTGAAGATCTTGCTCAAACCCCATGTGCGATGTCGGCTTTAGAGGTACTACAAAGTTGTCCCGCTCAGCGGGATGCTCTCTTGACTGCCTTAGGTAGCATGGACTCTTCAAGTCTCACAGCAAAGTTTTCATTGTCGGATGTCAAAATTCGCCTTCCTTATCATGTAGCCCTATCGATAGATGTTGTCCATGGTGGTAAGACCATTGGACATCCAGTTGTTGATGAGGGAGCCTCTACATGTGTTATGTCCCTGGCATGCTGGAAAGCTTTGGGATCCCCACAGCTGGTCCCATCAACCACTCTTCTTACTGCTTTCGATGGAAGATCCTTCCGTCCACATGGTATCTTTCCAGCTTTCGAGATAAAGTTGGCAGGGAAAGCAGTATCTGTTGAAGTCGAAGTGATTGATGCCCCATTGGACTATAACTTGCTTCTGGGTAGAAATTGGACTTATGCAATGACCGCTATTGCATCGGCTGTTCTTCGTGTTGTGGTATTCCCACATGAGGGCAAGTTGGTTACTGTTGACCAACTTGATTTTACTCGAAAGGGCCGTTTAGATTCCAAGGATTCTAATGTACCATTGGTTGATCAGGCCAAGCCTGCTACGAGCTTGGGAGTTGGAATGTATACATCTTTGATGGGCACATTTGATATTCCAGCCCCTATTAACTATATCGGTTCCACCAGTGTAGGGAAGTCCATTGCCTCGGTAGTGGATAGGACTGATCCTTGGGTTCTCCCAACCCCTTAGGAACCGGAAGTGCCTTTATCAGCTGTGGAAGTGGCATATCAAGCTATTACCCAATCCACTATTGATTCCCCTCCAGATCCTCTTACAGTCTCAGACGATCTGGAGGAAGTCTATCTGCCTGCATGGGCAGAAAACTCTTTATATTCCATAGATTGCTTAGATACTATTTTACCTTCAGATGAAACCATTTTGGAAGCTATGTGTGGATGTGATAAGATATGTGAGGATCTTCATCACCGCTCCTACTTCCTTCCAAGCCTAAGCAAGATAGAAAACCAAGAGTTCCATGTGAGGCTATCGGATGATGTTGATACACCAATCAACCCTTTACCTAGGGAAGGAGTGTTTGCCGAGGGGAATATGGCAAACATTTCTGCTACTATACCTATCAACATCTCCATAAAGCCAGATGTCATGGAGAATATCTATATAGGTGCAAACTGCTCTCCGGAGGAGATTGCTATCTATACTGCCCTTTTCAAGGAATTCCGTGATATCTTTGCCTAGTCATATGAGGAGATTCCATGCATTGATCCATCTATTGTCCAACATGAGATCCCTACCTACCCTGATGCCAAACTGGTTCAGCAGAAATTACGCCCCATGAACCCGCATAAAGCGGCGGCTGTGAAAGCAGAGGTAGAGAAGCTCTTGAAAGCTGGTTTTATATATCCTATTGCTTTGACTGAGTGGGTGTCCAACCCAGTTCCTATAGATAAGAAGCAAGGGACTATTCGCGTTTGTATGGACTTTCGAGACCTTAACAAAGCTTGTCCCAAGGACAACTACCCCACACCGTTTATTGATCAGATCATAGATGCTTGTGCGGGGAGTGAATTCTTTTCATTTATGGATGGTTTTTCAGGCTACAATCAAATTCAAATCAAACCGGAAGACCAACATAAAACATCTTTTATTTTCCCTTGGGGTACTTTCGCTTATAGAAAAATTCCTTTTGGATTGAAAAATGCAGGGGCAACCTTTCAAAGAGCCATGAACTTTGCTTTTCATGATATAAAAGCCATTGTTGAGCCTTACCTAGATGATCTACCTGCATATTCTCGCAAGAGGATCCAACATCCAGATCATTTAAGGTTGATTTTTGAGAGATGCAGATACTATAAAATTCGCTTGAATCCCCACAAGTGCATTTTCTGCGTCGAGTCAGGGAGACTATTAGGATTCATTGTTTCCAGTAGGGGCATTCAGGTGGATCCCCTAAAAGTAGAGGCCATTGTAAATCTGCCTCCTCCTCGCAATCTCAGGCAACTTCAGAGTATACAAGGTAAGTCTAACTTCCTTCGACGTTTTATCATTAATTATGCCAAGATAACGAAAGGTTTCATGCGCCTGCTCAAGCAGGACACCCCATTTGTATGGGATGAAACCGCACAACTTGCATTCGAGGCATTAAAGAAAGCCTTGTTGTCGGCTCCTTTATTACGCTCGCCAGATTATTCTAGGGATTTCATATTGTATCTAGCCGCGTCGGAGTCTACCATTGGGATAGTGCTTGTTCAGGAGAATGATATGCTCATTGAGCATGTTGTTTATTATCTTAGCCGTGGTTTGGATGGGCCTGAGCTTAAGTACTCCCACATCGAGAAGTTAGCCTTAGCAGCTGTTTACACTGTACAGAGGTTACAGCACTACATCTTACCGAGGACCACTACTGTGGTGGCAGATGTAAACCCTTTCAAATATGTTTTATTCCGACGCATTGTTGGGGGAAAATTCAACAAATGGATAGTCATTCTCCAGGAGTTTGACTTGGTTTTCCAATCTGCTAAATCAAAAAAGTCCTTAGTATTTGCTGAGCGTATAGCAGAGTCTCCTACGGAAGATGATGTAGTGATACAAGATGACTCATTCCCAGATGAGCACATCTTCCTTATAGCCACCTCTGATCCTTGGTACGGAGATATCCTTATATATCTCCAGACTTCGAAGTATCCTGCCGCTTTCTCTAGGGAAGACCGGCGTAAGTTACGACTTCATGCAAAAAACTACCTCATAATAGGTGATACCTTGTATAGAAGAGGGGTAGATTCCGTCTTGCGTCGCTGCCTTACTCATGAGGAAGCGGAGACTGTCCTAAATGATTCTCACAGTGGAGCATGTGGGGGTCATTTATCTGGGATAGATACGGCCCAGAAAATCTTGCGTGTCAGTTATTTCTGGCCCACAATCTTCAAAGATTGTGTGGAAGCAGTGAAGCGATGTCATCCGTGTCAGCTTTATACCAGAAAAATGCGGTCACACCCAGCTCCCTTGTTTCCCGTTGGCTCAGTAGGCCCCTTCATGAAGTGGTGGATTGATTATATGACATGCAACCCAGCCTCGGCTGGGGGGCACAAATACATCATTGTCGCTGTAGATTATTTCACAAAATGGACAGAGGCAATTCCTACGTTCAAAGCCGACGGGGAAACAACAGCTTTCTTCGTCTTCAATCAGATTATTGCTAGGTTCGGTATTCCAAAGGTGATTGTCACTGACCATGGCATTCATTTCCAAAATCACATGATGACTGAACTGACCACCATGCTCGGATTTCGACAAGAACATTCTTCGCCATATTATCCGCAAGCAAATGGTCAGGTCGAGGCTGTAAACAAGACCTTAAAAACTATTCTTAAGCATACTATTGATACAGCCCACTCGAATTGGCACATCATGTTATATCCTTCTCTTTGGGCTTATCGAACCAATGTCAAAACTGCTACAGGTTTTCCCCCCTTCCAACTCGTTCACGGGGTGGAAGCTATTATGCCGATTGAATGCGAAATCCCATCCTTACAGATAGCTATTCATGTGTTACCTGACACGTCTGAGCTTGAAGAACGCTTGGTACACTTAGAGCACCTGGATGAGCAGCGTAGAGATGCGCTGAATGCGAACCAAGCGCATAAAAATAGGGTTAAAGCTCAATACGATAAATCGGTCAAGCCTAGGATTTTCTCTGAAGGGGAACTTGTCTTGCTTTGGGACCAAGATAAAGAACCTATGGGGTCAGGAAAGTTCAAGGCCATGTGGCTCGGACCCTATGTCGTGTCTAAAGTTTTAAGTAAAGGCGCATATCAATTAGTAGATTATGATGGGAATAAGCTGCCTGAGCCTAGAAATGGGCTCTACCTGAAGAAGTACTACGCCTAAGCCTAGCACTTTTTCTTGTATATTAGTGTATGTATTTTATGTACATTAGGTTGTCAGTTTTGTTTTTTATACTATCTGCTGGTTGTTGCAGATGTCTTCCGAGATGTATGTAGGTTTTGCTGATGGCGCCAGCCATCACACTTGTAACCTGGCTTCAGCAGCATGGGTTATCTATTCTCCCACAGGACAGCTTGTTGCCGCGGGAGGCGCTTGCCTAGGTCCTGCTTCTAATAATGTTGCTGAATACAGGGCGGTTATTGAGCTCTTATGGGATGTTGTGTCTCGCGGTATTACTCAGCTTGAGGTCCGTTTGGATTCTTAGTTGGTAGTTTCCCAGCTCAATCGAGCTTACCAGGTGCGTAACCCTACATTGTTACGTCAGTTTATGAGAATTCGTTCATTGGAAAGACATTTCGAAGTTATTACTTTTAATCACATTCCAAGAAACCAAAATTCAGTATCTGATGCATATGCTAACTATATTTTGGACTGGCATCTCACACACATTCAATAAAATTATACAGCAAACACATAAAAAACATTTGTAAATATACTGACAACCAAACACAATATATATATATATGTAAATATCTGTTCATACAATAGATAGGTCGAGTCTGATACGTAGATCCCAAAATATCCAAAATATACAAAAATATGGATCGTAGTCCATCAAAATTCCCTAAAACTATGACTGTCCACCGTGACCACTAGGACCTGGCCGGTCCCCATGATCTCTGCGCCCCCTAGCCTCCTCAGCCTCCTCGGCTGCAGCTGCCTCGACCGCATCCCTGTAGACCACTACTGCTCTAGCTAGCCGTCTGAAAAGACGTAGCCAGGATGGGGGCACCCCAACGACGAACTCCTGCATGGCTGCAGGGAGATGCTCTATCCGTATGGTGGGTACCCACTCCGTAAGCCTAGTCAGCTTCGCCTTGAGTACCTGGATCAGCCCAGGATCTCCTCCTGCCACAGGACGTACGAAGGTACATGGATTCCCTGCAGGGCAGATCGGTCCAATATCTGCATTTTGACATATGAGTAGGGTCAGACTTGTGCATATGTATATATCATACTATTGAAAAAATTTATAAAAATTTAATAATGATAAAAATTAAAAAGACTTACCCATCTCTCCCCATGCTCCTCTTGGAGGGAGGACTAGGTCTGGATCACCTCGGAAATCTAATCCGGCATATGGGAACTGCTCCAATGCGGGCACCTGACGTTCCCACCATGTGTAGAAATCATCGTCATACATACTCTGTACTACATCTCCTCCTCCGTGACGGAGGAAGATGTCACCCCACCTGCTTAGCCTCGACTGACGTGGATTTCTGACCTCTAAGGGTATTGCAGGGCTCATAGCCGGCACCCTCTCAAAGAAGAACGCAACCAATACGCTAGCATACCCAAAGTTCTTTTGTCTCCCTCTCCTGCAATTGGATAATTGCCTCTTCATAAGAGGGGCAATTCCCGAGCACCAGTCATATAGGGTGCCTCTGAAACAATCAACTGCCACTCTCATCTAAGTCCTGGTGGCATGATGTAGTCCTGATGCCCCTGAAAGTCTAACCACAGTACTGGTCAATACCTGTAATGTAAAGTCCTGTATGTCTGCGATGTGAATGCTACTGCCCTTCTTCTGTGTCCCTAGTCTGCAGAATACATCAACATAGTTCTGGACACTCAAGGGGTCACCACCCCTGCCAGTGCCCTCCAGGTTCACCGGGGCTCCCCGATGTGATAATCTAGTAATGAAGTAAATGTCCTCTACGGTCAACTCCAATGTCTCACCTTGGATGTTAAACATCCCCAGGTCATGGTCCCAATAGCTGATCAAGAACTCTAGTATGCGGACATTGGCCCGCATAGGTGATGTACAAAAAAACTTGAATAGCCCACTATTCCGCAATGCTTGGATAGTAGGCGGGCTTTGGAGAGCCTCTTGGTCCATTTGCTCATGTTCCCGCTCCCTCCACTCCAGCACCATGTTTTCCTGACAAAAAATATATAGTTTAATTTAGTAATTCGTCATCAAAATTCAAAAATTTGAACCATTTTCAAAGCATTTATCTTTAGCGCAGTATGCGCGACTGTCCATTGGGACAGGTCGCGCATCATGCGCGGCTTCCTTATGCAGCAGCCTGCGCATGAAACGCGTATGCGCGACTTTCATGCGTGGCAACTCGTGCATGCATTCTGCCATCTTTTGAACTAATGAATTAAAATGAATTGACCATTAAAATTAAAATTTGTTTGGATGAAATTAAAGAGCACAGGGTGTAGATTTACCTGACACTGACGGATCTGAATTCCACCGGTCCAATTGTCCACAACGAGCAATCAAAGATAGAGGGTAAGATGCTCCTTTTTGGTTCAAAAGGTGAAATGGTAAGAAATGTTTTGTTTTTCAATCTATTTATAGAAAAATTATTTCACAAAGTGGGTTTTTTCTATAGTTTGAAATGTTAATTGATTAATACCATCCCTTTTTGTGCCTTGGAACAGGTTATTAACTATTTCAAAGTGTTGATGCTTCTATAGGGTGGTTTTTTCTCTTTCCAACACATGTTGGCAACTTATCATCCACATTAACCTTAGTATTCAACATTTTGCCACGGACTATGGTATTCTAAACCATTAGTCCCTTGTCTCTAACATTGTTCTTCCGTGGCTAGGATCCCTATTTCATGAGTATCATCCTTATATGCCTTTGTCATCCTTTGGTACTCATTCCGTCACTGTTTCAGGCCCAGGGGTTTCCTCATAGCTATTTTTCACGCCAATTAGAGCTTCATATGAATCTCTTTTTACAAGCTATCCCTTTATAGGACTCCCCACCCTATGAAGTTTCTTTAGGCCCAGGTCTGACTCCTTAAAAATAGACTTGACTGCCGAGTAAACTTGTCTGTTCAGGCTCGTTAAGAATATGTGAAGGGGCATCCGCATTGGTGGTAGGTTATCTCTTTCTCGGACCATGCGGAATAATACGAGAAAGGATCACTCTCTTTTCTTCGGAATTGAGAAGAGTATTCTCAGGTACGGGTTTATCACTTTTCCGGACTTGAGGGACTAAATTGGATGGAAAAGGAACACCCGGTATG